>JAVXUP010001942.1:0-174358 GCA_033070095.1 Escallonia herrerae | reverse complement strand
TAATTTCAGACAATAGTCGGTTACAGATTTGACAAACTTATGGGAAATATTGGTATTTGGACCGTTAACGTGTTTAGCCGTTATCTAATATTATCTCATCAACTTATATAATTTTACCAATTAAAAATCGGTTAGTAGAGACAGACGTCGAATAAATATAAATCTTAATAATGATTTAAAGTTTATCATAAAAAAAAAAATAAAGAATAGAAAACAAATACAAAGAACAAAAGCCATGATTCCAACCCCAAAAAACTCCGTATTCTTACTTAATCGTAGCTCCTTCTCCTTTGTCTCTCTCTGGTCTCCGTACAAAAGTAGATGCCCAATCACCACTTCGAGAACCACCATTTGCCACCGCCATAACTACAGTAATTGCCACATTGTCGCTTTGTGTAGAGATTAGAGGCACTATCATTCGCCCAATTATGCAAGGGGTGACATTTAAAGTCAAAAAATTCATTGTATGAAATCGACTCGAAGATCAAAGGAATTCCTTAAGATAAGGTGATTTCGTTGCAGCCGGTTGGCCTGCGATTTTAGTTTGAATTGCCGTGCGATCTACGTAGGCAAATCTAGGATCAACCAACTCAAGTCTACAATTGCATTAATGCATGCGTCTTCCATACGTACCATTTACAGCTCGATCTGATGTATCCAACCATTCTTCAAGATTTGATGTACTCTGATTCAAGAACTTGTAGTGATGATAGCTATGTGTTGCAACTTGCAAATTTTGGGATCTTTTACTGTTCGAACACACATTTCAATGTGTGTTGCAAACACACATTGAAATTTGTTCTTAGCACCCCATGTATATTGACCATCCATCCATCTGTAACTCTTTTACTGTTCGAATTTTTGTGTATCTTCTATGTGAGTACACCAACTATTTTTTTAGCTTATTTGTTGCTTCTCCTTTTATGGGCTCCAACTATTTGGGATTACTTGAATCGGGTAACAACTTGGCAGAATTCATGTTTTTATTTAAAATCTAAAGCAAATAATTGTAAAAAAATTAGAACAAATAAAAAAACAACATTAGTACTTGACTAGATTAAGTTTTGACTCCAAATGATTTGGGAGTTTACTTTTAAGTTCTAAAAACATTATCTTTTTTATTTCAAGACTCGAGAATCGAAGACGCAAGTTGTGTCCAATTCTTGTCAGAGATGGTGCCGACGGTGGTTCTCATGAAAATGTAAGAAAAAAGATAGGGAAGGAGGAAAAATGAGTGCGACTGACGACGAATGGAAGTATAGCAAGAGCCTGAAACACATGCTGGGCGAAATTTTCAAACATCTGGTAAAATTTTGAATTTTCATATTTGTGGTTAACTAGGTTCATAATTAAGGTTAGCTATCCAGTTGGATACCTGTCCCACCAATTAATTATCTTACTTAGTTGATAAATTTTTAGTGGTACTCTAACACCGTCTAAGCTAATAATGTAATGTTAGACAAGTACTAAATATACTCTCAGTTATAAGGATCAAAGGACTGGGATTTAAACTGCTAATTTGACGATTATACCTTCTACCATTTGCAAGTATATAGCTGAAAAAGACAAAGGAAACATTCATGACTCAACACACATAAAATCACGTCGCAATTGAGCAATTCCTCGGTTTAAGAGAATATTTCTTGGATTAGGATATATCTAATCGATGCAAGTGTGTCGACTTGTACTTGCATTATCCACGGTAAACTTGCACTCCGATGAAACAAAGTATCAGTTTTAGTTGGGTTTGACTTTAGTTGGGTTTGACTTATTTTGTGTTGTATATAAAAGAAGTCCTTAGCGGAAGCCATAATCGAATCTACACAGTTAATCGAGATTACGCACTTGTTATAATTTTGATATTATCTCTATCACGCGCAAGCACTGCAAAATGTGCATTCAGTTGTCCAGGTTATCTTTTTGTCGTGAAAAGTCATACATATTGCTGATTTTTGTTGGTGCACGGCATAATTGAGAGATGTGCGAATTCGATGGAATAGTTACACGTTTAATTTGACGCCAAAACTCTTGTCCATCACCAGAAAAGATAGTCGTAATGACCAGATGTATTTTTAGCAAAGCTCTTAATGTTTTTTGGTTCTAACAGTGGCAACAAGAAATGTTTATGGTGGTCTTTTGGATGTCACATGAAGAGGAGAATACTCTTCAAACTGACAAAGATCCTTCTTTCTCTTAGGAAAGCCCGGGAAACCCAATTCTCAATTGATGTGTGGCAAACGGACGATGAAACCAAACAAGGAAGCAGCCTTGTTGCCTTCGTTCACAGCGGATCAAACTAAGGCTCGATCATTCCGCAAAACTAAGCATTGCCCATCTCCATCCCCACGAGCAAAAAAGGACCCAGAAGAGAGAAAGAATGGTGGGTTTTCAGCCATCAGAATCATCAAGCATGCCACCATCTCCAGGAGAAAGCATAATCGTGGTGATGGACGCGAACCGCAGCAAAGGCAGCTTAGACGCGCTGGACTGGGCTATCAATACCATCGTCCACCCGAACGATACCGTCGTGGTTCTCGGAGTGCTCACCGAGCTCGGCAAGAAGCCCTCTCAGACTTCTTGTTTCCCATTTATCGGCACTGTTTGTAAGTTCTTTCTTAATTTTGGAAATCACAGTTCCTGATAAGAAGCTCGGAAGGAACAGGCGAACAACGTTAAGAGAACAACTTAAATTGTATTGGTATCCAAAAATATCAGTTGATTCTGGATTACCACTGCACCTTACAACTACGGATGCATGAGGTACAATGTTGAACTGCTCGTTGTGGCTAAAGTTTAGCAAGTCTCAGGTTTTCACCCAAAATTCTTCCAATAGACTACTCCGCCTGCCCCATTGAATTTTTCTATTCAACTTGGATAAATTTGGTATGTTAAATGTTAACTTCAACGTCATCACTCACTATTTTAACTCAAGTTTGACTTACAAAACAATACTTATTCAAGCGATACTATTTTAATCCAAGGGAGTGCAGATTGTAGTAAATAGGACTAAGGTTTACGGTTTGTGGACATATGAGCCTTGAAGAACGCCAAAACGTGGAATTATATTAGTAGGGAGATGAGAATGCGATTCAATTTGACAATGTATGACTGTATGTAGGCTCTTAAGTGTATCTGTAACGACATAATAAGACTTAAAGAAAACTAAATATGGGGGCAAATGGCTAAAATGTCAAGCATTTAGGCTCTGAGTGTATCTTAAGGATGCTTCAGATGCGTGCTTAGCAACTATGGAGGTACATTAGGCACAAATTTGGAGCCCAAATGGCTGAATATGGAGCATTTTCATGAATATGGACCGAAGGAATTCAAGACTGACTGAAATACGCGTGTACGTGAACGTGAACACGTATATTATATACGGACAGAAATCACGTAAACGCCGATTCTCCAGAAGCTCGTCGCTATTTCACATGCCAACGAGTATCACGATCAAGCGCCCCGTGGTGGATTAGACTACGCGAGTCCGATCCTTGTTTCTACCGTCCAAAAGTCCTTCTCTCTCAATCTAGCTAAGCTATGTGTGGAGAAGAATGACGAAGGTCTGAAATTTTCTCATCATCCAAGAGTCATCTCTCTTATATTATCTCACAAAGAGATAATATTAGGAAATAAATGATAAGACTAATGGTATTCATGGGGTTACACTATTAAGCACCTTCAAGCCTTTTGGCTGTCCGGGTCATAAATTGGACCCGACATGGACATACCGGGCTAGACCCGAATACCAACATGGACCATTGAGCCTTTGTATTTTTTATGATTCATCATGACTGTTGGCGTCAGATCTCATGAGCTGTGTCTTAAAACCGTGAAATGTTGCTGGCTTAGACTCTGTAAGAGTGAGAAGTGAGACCTCCTAGTTTTTATTCCCGAATACTTAATACACTGCTTCCAGGAAATCAGGATGGTGCATGCATAACTTGATCTTCTCTTGGCTATCCAGTATTCTGTTTCTAATAGTCTATCGAACTTCAAACCTGGTTTCACCTTTTTTCTTTGAGAGAATGATCTCATCTTGTTGACTGTGTATTGAAGATTTCCTGTAATCAATTGTTGATCTTACATCTTTGTGTGAGAGATACATGGTATGGTCATTAACCAATTGCTTTAATTCTTTACTTACAATGTCTCATCAGGGGTGAAATTGGAGTTCTCAGCTGGACAAGGGGAAATGAGCCCCAGCCACCTGGCAGAAGAGATTGTGAAAAAGAGGGAAGAATACCTGTGTGCCCTTCAGCCATTCTACCGGCAATGCAAGAAGAATGGGGTTCGTCCATAACGTTTCTTTGTTATCTTCAAAACTGTTTGTCCACTTTCAAGTTAAAATTTCCACTCTGCAGGTGAAGTTGGATGTTCAACTTGCTGCAGGAATCGATCCCAGGAATATAGCTGTTGAAGAAGCACACAAGTGCAATCCCCGCTGGATTGTCTTAGACAGGTGAATGCTTGTCCTTCTCTCTATGAACTCTGGAGAGAAAGATGCATTTGACACAAAATGGAACACATTATTTCTCAAATGCTTTCTTAGGTTTATAATATCTGCTTGTTATTGGCACCTTGGCAGTCACTTGAAGAAATATAAAGTGTATATATATGGGCATGTTGCCTGCAACGTTGCAGTCATGAAGGGGAAAATTGGGGCTGTAATGCACCCAAAAGCTCCAGAGTGTGAACAATGGGGGAGAGATTATGTAAAAATTAAAGCTGCAGCTTTCACGAGCAATGAACCTGGAAAACACCAAGATGAAAGTTCTGCTGATCTCAAGACTTTGAGGGTACGTTCACCGCCACCAACTCCTCAAAGTCCGTGTTGGTGCCCGCTTTCATGGAGAACTGGTTTCCCTAGAGCTTTCTCTGTTAGCGAGCTTGAAGTGATAACCAATTGCTTTGCCAACGAAAATATCGTTCAGATGAAGGATGATTGGGAACTTTTCGAAGGATCTATCTTGAAACACCTGTTCTAGTCATGCGGCACTCCGTGAATGATGACCGGGCCTGGTCGTTACTCAAGATCCTTTCCCGGGTTCGTCATCGCTGTGTCTTTAACCTTGTTGGATACTGTTGCAGTGGTGATTTTATGTTCTTACTACGTGACTATCCTTGCAGCTGTACTCTTGAAGTGAACTTGCAAAGTAAGAGTACTTCTTTTAACTGTTTTTGGTACTTGCTTCTTTTGTTGGAAGTGCTGCTATTACCAGTTGTTTTTTTATGTTTTATTACATGAAACTTGCTATATGGCTGCAACTTCCAAAATGATTGTGTCCATGCAATTCATATTTCATCGACCTTCTGATAATTAAGCTATGGTGTGTGCCTATTCTTGAATGCTGTTTCCCTAGCCTCACCTAAGTAAGGGATCTAAGCCAGCCCACCTCTTTGTTAATACAAATATGTAGACGCAAAGTTCAAGCTCTGATTCTCATTTTTTTCCACTTTTCTGAATGCACTTTCTTCTATATGTTACTGTGCTCCCACTGTGGTTATATGAATGTCACTAATCTAATGGTTATAGGTATGTAGGTGATGAGTTGGCTAAGAGTCTACCCTGGAAAGTTAGGTGGCAGATTGCTCTAGATATAGGCAGCGGTCCGCTATCTTCACGAGGAGTGTGCTGATGGACCTATTGTCGACCTCTCCGTATGTTCGTCTCACATTGTTATGTTTCACGGGGTCTCTGCCATGGTAAGTATAAGATTGTTCTTGATATGCAGTTTGTATTATTAACTTCATGTCTCCACTATTTTGAACTTTTGATCACTTCTGCCAGTATCTTAAACAACTTTACAGTTGATTTTTCACACTGTTGTGGCTGGCAGAATTATATGAACGTTCATCTCTTTCTTGTTTGGCAGCTGATTTTTATCACTAAAAGTTTGTCTTTTGATAACTTCAAGCTTACCATGCACTACAAAGCCAAGTTGCTCAAGGATGATGCTTCTTATATTGAAGGTTCACCAGCTAAGTAAGAAGGAACATTTCAAAAGTTACCCCCCTTCCCTCCACATTTATTCTTAAGAATAGTAACAAACTGCTTGCAAATTTTTTGGTGTTTGAAGATTCCAGAATGAAGAGGAAGATGTATGTCTATTAGGTGATGTGCGTGATTATGGGATGTTACTCATAGAGCTAATATCCGGAAAAAGTGCCAAGTGCTTTCAGGAGCAAGGGGAGGGAGAATCCCTAATCGATTGGGTAATATTTAGTTCCTGAAGGGAACCCTGTTAGAACAACTCCAATAGAAGATTACTACATTGCTCTTACTAAAAGTGTTTTACGTACGCAAACACTAGTGTTCATGATTCTACAATTCATGAAGTATCCAGACGAATTTTGGATTCATGGTGCTGAGTATATTTGACCACAGGCACTGCCGCAGCTGGAAAATGGATCGCTGAGCCAGGTGATGGATCCGAGATTAATGGATGCTAGCAGTCATGTGACGGTTCATCATATGCAGCGTGCTGCATTACTCTGCCTGAAGAACTGCTCGGGGCAAAAGTACTCAATGAGTGAGGTATGGCTCGTTTGTCCTTCGGCTGCTTATTTTTATTTTCGTGCTACAGCAATTCCAAGTGACATGTTTTTTGCTGCTGTAATCTTTCGGTAAACTTTGGATATCCAAGAAATCTGATTGGTCTGTCATTTGCTTGCATTCCATAATAAACTGATTAATCCGTCATAACCTAGAAAAGGTTCGGGTGAGATCAACTTCGATCTTGTAGAGACCCTGACGATGAACTTCCTTCTCTGAGGAAGAAGAAGAGGATAAGATATCAGTGCATTGATGCAAAAATGGCAACGTACAAAGTGCCCATCATTTTTCACCTCATCTCATGAAAGCTGGCAGTTAGATTAGTTACCCTATTCCAATTCGCAGTCTGTTTTTCCAGTTTCTCAAATCATCTTCAACATTTTGGATTATCATCCTTTCCAACAGTCTTAATGCTTGGCGATTAACTTTGCAGGTCTTAGCAGTGGTTCGAGGTGATCAGCATAAACCAGGTTCTGAATTTCTCTAAAAGAGAACCATCTTAGGTGTGATTTGTAACATATAAACATTGAGCTAAGAAAGTTAACGGGCTACTTGCCAGTTGTAAGAATTGATGCATGGAATATCCTTGTATAAATTATGAGAGAGAAACGTTCTCAGTATATTGTTTAGCCCTTTACCCAAACCTACGTGACCCTGGTATAGGCGAGAATCGATCCAAAGACATACTTAGAATTTAATCATGTGAAAGCATCCAATTCAAAACCGTTTAGCAATGAGGGGAGAGATCACAAGGTTTATATTGAAGTATTATTTATTATTTGTCCTCGATGATTTATATCTCAACATGCCACCTCACATGTGGCAAGACTTCTTTTGCATGGGCCTAGCTTGCAGATGAATTAGATTGGATGGAGGTTGATGAACTAATTTTGAATTGTTTGCTAAAATTGGATCTGTGATACCATGTGAAATCATTAAACTCAAAATCAATTGGTAATGAAAGGAGAGTCCACAAGACTTATATAATACATACTACATCATACATAAGTTATGTGGAACCTCTGAGGTAAATTTCTTTTAAGTTTTGAGTTGAATGCTTTCACAAGTCACGTGTAGGCCATTTTGTCCTTCATATGTGGATCCTGAATAGCACATTCAGTTGGGGTTGTAAAGTTTTAAGCCCAGATCATGCTCATTTATAGGTTGCGCCCAAAATCCATAACCCTTACCGTGCGCAACTCAAATTCCAAGCCTTACTCCAAGTTTGCAACTGACACAAACTCGTTTGGGGGAAAAAAATGTTGCTGCTGCTTTTAGCGACAAAAGTGCATCACCAAACTTTAATCGTGCCGCTCAATCTTACTTCCAATAGCAAGTTAACACCCTTCCCAAGTGTCGCTAGCATTTACTTGAGCGTTGCTACAACATTTAGCGACTCTCTCTTGTCACCAGAGGCATTGCAGTCCTAATTCCAGCATTGCGACTCTTCTCCGGCACATTGTTCAGTTCGGAAGATATCAAAAAGCTTCACACAACACAAGCTAAATGCCCATTATCATTAATGACTTTGACAAACATGCCATGCATCTTCGTGTATTTTTCGTTGGCAATCCGACATCAGGGGTTTGTTAGTTTGAGACGCAAGTAATCAGCAGCTGTTCAGCTCAAGGGCATGACCAGACCAGTGTTTGAGACTGCGTGCATGCATCTTTCATGACCAAACAATTCAAGCAACTGCTTGCCCAACTGCCATTTGATAAGACAGATAATTCCATCAATATCTTCGTAAACACTATGATACAAGTGTGGCAGTCAGCTTTCTGGACGTCAAACAGCATAAAACCAAGGCATGCAGGAAAGTTACACATATACCCTCAAGCGCACCGGTTATTCTTAAGCACGCGTACAAGCGTGTGTGCGAGAAAGAGAGAGTGACAGAGAGACCATGTTCAAGCTTCTATCTTAATTGTTTCAATATATGAGCATTGCTATGACCATAACAAGATCTTTTACCCGACTTGATTACAAACAAGTATCAAAATTTTCTGAACATCATGGTGTTATTTAAAGACTCGATCCTTGTAGTCTCGTCTGTCACCACAGATCCCCAGATCACGTTCAACTATTTGCATCTCTTAGCAGCAACAGCTTTAATCGTAGCAGTATACTGCTTTTATATTCGATCCAACAGCATTTACCTTATTGACTTCTCCTGTTATCTACCGCCTGATCACTTGCGAGTCCCAACATCTGAATTCATTGAACACTTTGAAATATGTGATATCCACCAACGTGAGGCTGTTGATTTTCAAGCCAAAGTGATCGAAAGATCAGGAGTTGGAGGTGAGGCTGGCTTTCCCCTTGCGGTGCATCAAATCCCACCAGACACTTCTTTGAATCCAACCCGAGAAGAAACTGAAACAATTCTCTTCACAATTGTGAAAGATCTTCTTACCAAGAACAACGTAAATCCCAAAAGCATCGACATTGTTGTATCCAACTGCAGCATCTTCTGCCCAACCCCATCTATCACAGCAATGATCATAAATAAGTTTGGCCTTAGAAGCAATGTAAAGAGTATTAGCCTGAGTGGAATGGGTTGCAGCGCTGGGCTCTTGTCTATAAGTTTGGCTAAGGACCTCCTTAGAGTCCATCGGAACTCCTTAGCCTTGGTTCTTAGCATGGAAGCAGTGACTCTCAACGGTTATACTGGCGGCGTCAAGTCCATGCTTTTAGCCAATGCGCTCTTTCGGATGGGGGGAGTTGCAGCCTTACTGTCCAATAGAAATAATGACAAAGGGAGGGCCAGATACAAGCTCCAATACCTTGTTCGAACTCACATGGGATCTGACGACCAATCTTACCTGTCGGTATTCCAAGAACACGACGAATGTGGGCATGTAGGGGTGTCACTTTCAAAGGTGCTTCTACATGTGGCAGGCAATGCTCTAAAAACAAACATATCAGAGTTAGGTCCTTCTGTTCTCCTGTACTCAGAGCAGTTCTTATATGGGTGGTACATGTTCTGCAGCAAATATTTGGGATTAGCAAATTCTAAGGAAACTTATGTGCCAAACTTCAAGAAGGCTTTTGAGCATTTTTGCATACATGCTGGTGGAAGGGCTGTCATTGATGCTGTAGAGGACAATCTCAGGCTCAGCAAGGAAGATGGAGAAGCATCAAGGATGACATTATATAGATTTGGTAACACATCTTCTTCTTCTGTTTGGTATGAGCTCTGCTATTTGGAGTCAAAAGGGAGGGTAAAGAAGGGAGACCGGCTTTGGCAAATTGCATTTGGTAGCGGCTTCAAATGCAACAGTGCAGTTTGGAAATGTATTTCAGAACCTAATCCAAATCTCAGAAATGCATGGGCAGATAGAATTCACTTGTATCCCGTAGAAATCCCAAACGTTGCCGAACATTAATCTCAAAATCAATCTTGCACCAATTCCTACGTATAAATGTAGGACCCAAACCCCCTTATCATTACTTCTGCATACGTCAGCAATGACTAATCCATTTCAAACACCAAAAAAGGCTAAATTAGAAATTCACCAAGTCCATGATCGTGCAAAACTTGCCAAGATATTATATCTGGCCATCCAATTTCTTAGCAACACATATCTCACTTTATCACCAATCTGTCTTCCATGAAAACAAAGGTGTTTTTCGGCATCTGATAGATTCATCTCTTTCAACTCAAAAATTGATGAAACAGGGAGAGGAATGTTCAGTTATCAAACATACAGATTCTTATCGCAGACTGTGATCTCAGCATCGAACTCCTCCGAATCAAGTTTGCAAACACAGAACATTCCCAGCAAAATTCCAGCCGAAATCGAAATGCACAGAAGCAGAAGCTCATTCGACCAGAAGGATTTCCTCAGCTTTGGCCTTAGAGTGGAACTATACTCCATGTCCTACAGGGCTAAGCAAGTGCGTGATATGTACGTGAGGGGCTGCAATATTACTATCACAAACTGTCACATATCTTGACTTCCAATCAGGCACTCAAGGAAGTACCAAATGATGGCATAATTGTTTGCTCCCTTGGTAGAATCAACAAAAAGAAAAAGAAATAAAGTGGTACTTCCTAAAACAAATGTCCTAAAACTAGCAGCAAAAAATTACCAAGTTCCTGCACGACTGCATCTGCACATGAGGCTTTCCCAAATTTTTGAAGCTATCATCACGTCCGCACTATTACTTTGTAGTAGGTCCAAGTATGCTACTATCTTCTTTCGGATCCAGATAATCTATAGAAGCAAATAGCTTCTCCAACATCACAAAGCCTCTATTAGATGCACATTTATCATCGAAATAATCCTAGATAATAGAATGCCAGATGGCCATCAAATGCCACCATTTGCAGAAGTTATTTTTAAACATCAGCCAAACTGCTGTCAACCAAATCAGGAGGTGATCAAAACTATGTTCTGGTCCACCTGAGTACCTATTGCATAGATAACACATTCACATTTAAAAGTATGACAAGGCATGCTAAAATTCACAGTGAATTATATAAAACTATAAGTTACAAAAAGTAAGTTTACCTGGAAGACCCCACTTTCAAGTTCATTTATCCTTCAGTTCCCGAGATCTTAGTGCTTTGGACACCAGATGCTGTTTGGACAAAATCTCAGCAATGAGTTGGCGCCCAAATAAATGAGAGTTTTTGAGGATTAAGTTTCTGGTTGAGGAATCAACAACATAGCCTTGACCAGGCATCCATTGTAGCAACTGGAGAAGCAATTCTGTCTTTTCAGGTTCGGCAATATAACGTGATATGGCCATCTGAAATAACCCCTGTAACCAAAACAAGAGGCAACGAAGAATGACTCTACGTAACTTTCACAAGGCTAATCACTGGAGCATATACGAATAACTTTGCAAGTTCTCCTTAGCATTTTTCTATGATATTTAACTTCTGCAGAATGCTTTAAAATAAAAGGGATATACATCATACGTGGTGGCATTATTAATACATGTTCCGGGAGGCAAACTGGTATTAAGTTGCTAATGCAAAATATAAGTTACCTGATCAACCTTGTAGCCAGAGTTGTGAATAGCCTTCATCACATCGTTTATCAAATTTATATTACCCAATTTCATAAATGAAGTAGCAAACTTCTTCACAGCAGATCGAGAGATCAACCTTCCATTGTCCTGAACAACTTATAACACTCAGAACAGAAACTAATGATACTTATGAAAGAAACATTTAAAGCTTCAACACATACCTTAACTACTACATATGCATCTTTGAGAAGTCGTCCAGCTATAAGAATGTGAAGAATTTTCTCATGTTGAGCCTTGCACATTGTTCTCTTGCTATATCTCAGCATGTTGTATACAGAAAATGCTTCTGCATGGGCGCCAGTTCTACCAAGATGAAAAATTAAGGAAGAACAGAGTTCCTGCAAGTAGATAAAAAAACCATAAGAACCTTAAAGTTATTGAATTTCAAGGATGCAGATACTTCAAATGTGCAAGGAAACAGTATATGATCCCACAGCTAGATTTCCTTGCATCAAGCCAACGATTTTTTGTACATTGACTCCAGATGGAACAACTAGCTACACTAAAACTCAATCCACTGGCAGGGAAAATGAACATGCAATTATAATGCCCTCAACTCCTCTCTTTTAAACATGATGAGAGGGAGAGAGGGAAAAGGAAGGCGTAAGTGTTTCCAAGATATGCTTTAGGTGTCCTATAGTGTGATATTTGACTGAAATGCATATTGATATTGATGGGAGGGATGTGTGTGAGAGAGAATGTGTTTCTATTGGCCCTAATTTGTCATTGGAAAATTGAGTTATGCAGCAGAAGAAAGGTGATGTGGTAAGAATCTAAGCAAGGGGCTTTAAGGTTTCCCTTTGGCCACCCGATAATAGTTCCACCCCGGGGTTTTCATTTGCAATGTCAGGACTAAAAAGGAAGTTATATGTAGCCGCAGCATACCTCATCTGGTTGGTGGCCTTTCTTGTGCATGTCCTCCAAAGTTTGATGAGCAAGCAAATACAACGCTTCCTTACAGAAGTATTTTACTAGAATACGAAATGTATTCCAATCAGGACTGATTGCCAGTTCATCCATTTTTCTCATCATATTCATTACCTTCTCCATTTCTCCTGCTCTGCAGTAGGCACAAAGCATTGCATTCAAAATAACCACATCATATTTGTCATATCTGGATTCAAAATCACAAGCCAACTGCATTGCCTCTTCAAGACGGCCGCAACGGCAGAATGCTGAAATCATAATGCTGTGGGAATAGCCATCTGGTGGTATTAGCAAACAAGTTAAAGTCCACAGTTACATATATTCAGCAGGCAGTCCTAAATTATGAATATAGCATACCCAACTCAAGTATCAGATTAGTGAACCTACTAAGCGCAATTCTCAAATTTATAACATAAACCTGTGTAAGTGCTGAAATAAAATCTCTGAGGTGTATACACAGGAAGTGCCTATATATCTACTTCCTTATATCTGAGGCAGTGATAAGTTGCACAACGTGCCACCCAAAAAGAAAGAGACAAGAAAAGGAAATAATACTCGTAAATCAAGGAGGGCAATCTACGAAATTGCTGCATTATCAGTAGGGAGGCTAGTTGAAACTACACCTACTGCCCCTTCAGGAAAAGCATCCATTCCTTCTTGGTACATCCCTAGAAAGAGGCGTACTGTCCAAGAAAAACCCTTGATGTTCCATAATCTAGTGACACTGAAGGAAAAACATGCACCACAAAAAAGATGAAGGGGCGAGAATAATATATCTTTTTAAGGGAAGAAGGAAGTACTATCACAAAAACCTATCCACTCAAATGATGCGTAACTCTTATCCAACAAATCTACGTTGTCCCCCTTGACTGTTAATGAGAGAGAAGTAAAACGTTTTAGAGAAGCTCTAATAGCGTACCAGATTTTACGTTATTGTTCTTCATTGCAGTATAAACGGATTTGGCTTCATCTATATGTCCAGCCTTTGCAAGGCCATCCATCATCAAACAGTAAGGCATCTACACCATATTTGAATTGGATAAGCTACTCAACAATGGAATGTCAGGAAAGCAGTTAAGAAAGAAACAGTTGAGAGACGTCTTAGCTGATCAAGCATGAATAGAATGGTCACAGCATGTTATACATCCAAAAAAAGAAACTGGAACAATTTAATATGAAGAGAATAGTTGCTCTTTGGAGAACACAGTAGAATGAAAGTTGCAAGCTGCGCTCCGGGGGAACTCTGTCTAACGTTGGCCTCTATGGTAAACGCAGTCGGGGAACTAAGAGGCGGTGAGACCCGCCCACTATCTAAAAAGTCCTGCCCCTCTCTGTTGCTTCTAGGAGATCCTGCACGCAAGCTCACAATGACAATAGAGGATCCATTGTTCCCTCACCTAACCTTTAAGTTCATTTGATTCAGGGAAACACAAAGCCACGAAAAAGGTGTTGACAATTTTCCTCAAACAACTCTAAACAGTTGGCATTCAGTGAGGCAAGTGCATCGTTATTCAGATTCTGGGAGCATTTTCTAACACCTCACATTTTTGCACTTAACATAAATAAACCCCAAACCTAAGTTGCACAGAGCGGGGGCGGGAGCGGGGGCAGGGGCGGGGGAGGGGAAGCGTCAGTACCTAGGAGAACCTGAGTTGGGAGCATTACGGCAATATAATTATTTAAAATAAACTTTACTTTATGGTATGTCCTAGGAGTCCTAGGACATACCATAAAGTAAAGTTTATTTTAAATAGGACAAAGTAAAAATATTGCAATCTTGTAAAATATATAAAAAAGTGTGGTTAATTTTACAATAGTTAAAAGAGGGAATATGAAAAGAATAAGAACCCCAGCTGTCATGCCCAACATATCATGTTGGGGACGTGGCCAACCCACAGCCACCAATTTACTAATGACCTGTAAAGACAGACTAATAGGGCCCAACCCTCGTGCTTTGCCTGCCATTTCTTGGGAGACACCTGTAGAAATAAGCAGCCGAGTTTCTCTCTCTACATCTTCTTCTCTGTTCATATCTCTTCGTAACCCTAGCCGCCAACAGTGACTACCCAAAGAAAAAACAAGGAGAAAACCTCCATTATCGATGAAAAACGAATCTGCCCATACTTCCGTTCGAGATCCCAACACGCTTGGGTCGCGCTCCAGATGAGCTCCCAAGTTAGGAGCGCAGATTCGCGCTTCTAAGGAAGATTCGTGGCCTTCCTACACGAATCCTGCAACTAAGCCCCAAACTAACGAGCTGCAGGCAATTTGATAGTTGACATCCACTTCAGAATGTAAACTTCCGGGTAAGCTTATGAAATAGGCTTCAAATGTTGCAAGTGATTGCTTTAGAAGTAAACCCATCTACTCTCAAACAATAAAAGGATAAATATAAGTATAATTGTTCAAAAACATTTGACATAGCTTTCAGACATGAGCAATAGGGACGAACAACTAAGCTGTACCTCATCTTGAGCATAGCCCAAAGCTTCCAATTCAGTTAATAGCTTCCTCGATTTTTCAAACAAACCTCCTCTGACATACACCTTCAGCAAACTTGTCAAAATAACCTGCAATGGTTTTTCATAGAGGTTAAAAGATACATGGTGAAAAACGCTTAACAAGTTAAAATAACACTAACTGAGACTGAGGGAAATTTCTTAGAAAATTTTGTCTAAATAGTAGTGGTATGAGAAACAACTTCAAATGAAATCAAGATCATCTTTGAGTCTAAAATCAAATCTTAAGATGTGAAACGCAACGCATACATGCACTGATGCACAAGTAGGTATTAAACTACTCGTATTGGTTAGTCCCCATGGGAAGAATCTTGTAAAGCCTAAATCTAAAACATAGCAAGAAACTCAGAACCTACCTATACCAAAATTAGTCATCCATAAAAGCTCTGCGAAATTTAGCACCAGTGGAAAAAATATGCCCAAAAAAGGCACGAAAACAAACCTTATTTGGTACAAACCCTGCAGATTTCATCTCTTCAATTATCCCATCAGCCTTCTTATAATTTCCAGCCACCGAGTAAGCATTGAGCATAGAGCTGTAATGGAAAGCATTGGGAGAATAGCCTTCATCTTTCATCTGCCTAAAGTAGCTCTCTGCTTCATCAGATTGATTATTTGCAGCGCACACATATAAAAGTGTCCCATAGATCACGCTATCCATTGTTAGCGCATTATGCTTCAGTTCACGTACCAGATCTAAAGCCTTAGAATAGCCATCTTTGACTTTGGCACACCCTGCAAGTAGCTAGATATGCCAGAAACGGTAATTCCGAATGCGAACCAAATGAAAACCTGAGCTAAATGTATTTCAATAACAATTCCAGCTTTAAAGTTTTCCTGAAAATCACACAAAACTAAATGATACCATTTATTTGCCGCATTATGCTTCTCAAGCTATTTTAAATGAAATAGTGGGTAAATCATAACCATACCTCTTAAATTTGGACATATAATTTCCAAGAAAAAAGGGAGAGCTACATAGACTCAGTTGTTGGCATACTTAAACATGAACCCACGCGAGCTCGTCGCAAGTTTATATGACCTTTCTATACTTACCGCTGCTACTTTAATTTGACACTGGCAGCCCAGAATGCAGAGTAACTTATAAAATCGCTACAACTAAAATCACATACCGTACTATATGTAACAATATCTGGTTTTAAACCATCCTGCTTCATCTGACAAAAGAGTTTGATACTGCTCTCAAACTTGCTGTTCCTAACCAGACAACTAAGAACAGAGTTGCAGACAGAGACGTTATTCCTAGTTGATTCATCTTTGATGCCATTGTATATGTCTAGAGCCATTACAGGAGTTAGGCCCTTCCCCATGAGCTTCATATAACTGCTATAAGAAGCAAAACTAATCTTTCCATTTTGCTGCATCCACTTGAAAAGCTGCAAAATATTCAACATAAAAGAATTTTAGGTCCAATAAACAACTAAACCTGTATATCGAAATGAAATGCAAAAACATACAAACATAAACAGAGCAACTGAGGAGACTGGAAAATCCAATATTATGAGTTATAATGAGAGGTAAGGATTCTCATGACAGTAATTCATCAATCCAGGCTTAACATATTTTCTGGGCTTTTTAGCTTAATATCTTCTCGAACAAAAAGCTACTCTGTCAACTCTCTCATAGCTGAGAAACTTTCATCATCATTATCCCAAATATGTTTTATATACCAGCAGCATCTATCTGAAAACAGTGAGTTACTACGCTTAATGACATTGTAGTTTGACCTTTCTCTTTAAAACACACATCCATGGAAGCGGGAGAGAAGAATGCAAATGGTTTCATCTATTTTATGACAGGTTCTCACTATCACCACTTTGACGAAGAGAAAACATTATGCTATTAAAATCTCCAAAGGTAAATAGTCGAAAAAATATAAAACATATAAAATCCTGATCACAATCCAATTAAAACATGACACAGAGCTACTGTAAGAATCTATGTTGCACCAAAAATCAAAGGAGGGTTGTTGAATCCTGCTCTGAATAGCAGGCATAAGGAAGTCCTGAATTGACTTATGACTCTACCAACCCACCAGCTCAGCCTTATTGCGGGCTTTCTTAGTAAGACTGGACTAGTGACCCAATTAAACTGCTTAAAATTTTGGGATAATATCACCTCTGTCCCTGAGGTTTGGGGGTAGTTACAGGTAAGGACAATAGTTTGGACAAATTACACTTGTGTCCATTGACCAAACGGAACCCTAAAAATCCTAACGGTTTTAACAAAATGACTTTATTGCCCTTATGTTAGAAAGTTATTTTTTTAAATGCCATTGTCTCTTTTTAGAAAAGAAAAACCCTAATTTTTTTTACTCTCTCTCTCTTCCCCCACCCTTTCCCCACCCACTTCGCCGCCACCCACACCCCCACCCTTCGCGGCCCCCCCCGACCCTCCCTCCCCCGGTCACCCCCCAACCACCCCGTCTGCCTCCACCCTTCGCCATCGCTGCAATCACTGACCCCTTCCCCGTCACCGCAACACCCTCCCCCTTCCCCGGCCACCGCACCCACCCTCCCCCGTCACCCGCCCACCCCGTCATGCCCACAACCCCCTTCCCCGGCGCCGCACCCAGCCTGCCTCCCCCTTCCGCTGCGCAACCCATCTTCCTCCCTCGTCACCGGCATTCTCTCTTCTTCCCGACCTGAAACAGCCACTATCTCTCTCCTTCCCTCGCCGAGGGCTTTCCAGCGTGGTGGGGCAAGTCTGCCGGATGGTGGGGCGAGGGGGACTGCCGGCGGCGTGGGTTTGCCAAGGCACTTGCCGGAGGCTTCTCGGCAGCTTGGATTTGCCAAGGGGCTTGCCGGCGTGGTGGGTTGAATCTGCCGGATGGTGGGGCAACGGAGGGGGGCTGCTGGCGGTGACTTCAGATCTAGGGTTTAAATTGTGGAGAGAGAAAATTAGGATATCAAACCCTAATTTTAAAAAATTAGGGTTTGATATCCTGATTTGAAAATTATAAAAATTATTCACGATATACTGTACAGGGGTAGTATTGTCATTTTCAAAACACGTAATGACGAAAATTACACTTTTTGAACGGAATCCTGACGGTTGGATAAAAGTGTTACATTTTGAAACTTAGTGTCCTTAACTGTAATAACCCTCTAACCTCAGGGACATAAGTGTAATTAGCCCTAAAATTTTCAAGCTAGGAAACCATCTGCTAGCGGAGAGAGGTGAGAGACTCGAGGACTTCTTGTCCGCTTCTGTGAACTGTCTGTAGCAACAAATAAGGCCATCCAACTCCCATACTAGTAATAAATATTCTCGCTTTCCTCCTTCTGTTTCGTAACTTTGTTATCATATGAACCAAATGAGACGAGAAAAGTTGTCTTAAAGGATGACAGTCTACGTTTCTTTCGGGTGTTAAGGAAAAAAAAAACTAAACAAAAGCTCAAATTACTTTTTTTTCAACTATTTAAAAAATAATAATAATGATTTCGTTAAAAGGCTCATAGCTCTAAACAGCCAACTTTATTTTCACTTGAAATTCACAGAATAGACTGAAAAAGAGCTGTGACCTGCATACAAAATAGGAGCTAGTACAACTACAAACCAATAAGGTAGAGATTATAAGCAGTAGGTATCCAATACAAATGTAGACTAAACAAATTATATGCAGATTAAGCTTTTTCCAATAAGGGTTTTATACGCTGATTATGCAAGATTATATGCAGATTAAGCTTTTTCCGGTAGGGGTTTATAAGCAGATGATGCAGGGCTATATGCACATTAAGCTTTTTTTGGATAAAGGGCTTATATGCAGATCATTCAGTAGGATTTCTATCACTTGAATGCAAATAACAGCGTAATTGTAGCTATAGGGAATTCAAGAAAAGAAATTGAGACCTGAGAAAGATCCTGCAATCTATTTAGTTTTCCAAAATGGCGTAAAACAGCATTTAAGTCTTGCACTTTCAATAACCATCCTAACCTGTAAAAGACCAAATGCAGTTCCTGTAAGATTTACATGGAGAAGCAAGAGGAAAAAAAACGTACTTCCACTTAAAAAGCAGATCAAATAAGAGGCAATCACCACAAGGACCATAAATAGATTCTGATACATGGCTAATGTTTGCATGGTTGCTAAACGATTAACGTCTGCATCAGTGGAAAATGGAAGCTTCTCAATGCTGTTGCATGAAGCATACATCATAACCACTGGACCTCCAAAGAACCAGAGCATTCAAAAAATCAAATGAAGATCGTAGTGCCAGTAAAACAGCTTTTTAAGGAAGTGGGAGAGGGACAACTGATCTATACTACATTCGCAAGTACATAATTCAACTATTACTACAAGGCCTGTTCAACTTCGAAACAACTTTTTCCGTGATATTAACCTATATCACAAAGGATGTCATACGCAAAACATCTAATGAAACAATGGTTGGTCCAAATAATAGGAATTCCCTCACCCCAGAAAGCCCACCCCCAATTAAACTCGAATCTGTGACTTTGCACAAAGCAAGGAAAAGCCTTTAGTCTTTACCACTAGGGTACCACCTTGGTCTCATAGCCAAACGAGATACCTAGTTATGCCATGGACTCGCAAGTTCCACAACTACATTTAGACGAAATTAACGAAACTGTCCACGAAGTTACAAGTAAATGTACTGCAATAAGAACTCAAACTCAATTCCAACAAGACCCCATTTAAGAAAATTCAGCTTTGGCAATTTATCAAACACAAAATAAGCAAAATATTGACAGTCACGTGCAAACCCGAATATATTATTTAAAAAAGGACCTTGGAAGAGCAGAGTCCAAATCAGGTGATTGTTGAATATCAAGAATAGCAGATTGCCTATCTTTGAAAGAAATCGACTGGTACTTTGTGGGTCCATTCTGAGGTTCAGTAACAACTACAGTCGTAGTACTAGAACGGGATTGTAAATTCTTGATGGGTTTAAGTGAGGTGGGAGGTAACACGGAAGATGGAGTGAGAGAAGAGACTTTCGTGGGTAATGGGTTTATGAGAATAACTGGCTTCTCCAATGCACATGAAATCTCCATAATTTGTATGCCTTTGTAATAGAGAGAAACGAGGGGCAGTAATGCTTCGAGTTCTTGGAGGAGAACGAGAACAGGATTAGTCTGGTTTCGCCGATACCGTATCGGTTCGACCGGCTTTACCCTGTAGCAGGACTTACCCCTAAGCGACTCGGGCTTAACCTTCTTCACACCCTTTGCAAAGTATAAATAAAAATGTGGCCGGTATCGATGATTCTGATAATTTTATACTCTTATATAATATTATTATACGGTATAATATTAAATCACATAAATTGTAATGCGGTAAGGCCGTTGCTATTAATCCCCCGGCGATGATTGAAATTGTTGCCAGGAGAATGAAAATTAGGATTAGGGTAGAGTTGCGATGACAGATATGGGATAAATGAAATAACTCAAATGATTTAGAAAATAGCCAATAAATATAGATTTTATATGATACAAAATCTTTTGGATCTAATATGTAACAACATGTAGTATCCCTATAATGGGGACTAATAGTTTGGGACAATGCATTATTTACTCTTTTCCAAGATTTAGCCGACCGAGTTAATTTTCTTGCAAATGTGCGAACGACTTACTTTTTGACCCGTCTCGAGAAATAAATTTAGCATGGAAAGGTAGACAAAGTACAACATGGATAAATTAGCTATATACCACCTAATTGTTGATGAAACAACAGATAACATTAGTTAATGGTAACATCTTATTTGGAAAAAGAAAAAAAAGAAATATTTATTGACAATGATTTCACTGACTTAACTATTAAATGTCGACGTCATCGTTCACAATTGCTTTTAATTTTTAGTATTAAGATGTCTTGCTATAATCACAAATACAACTTCTAACATTTTTTTAAAATATATATATTTTATTCTCGATTTAACGATAAAGAATACTCTCGGCCAACTTACTTACGTCCACACACACAAATAATTAAACATTTCTTACACTCAAGAAAAATGCTAATTCAACACGGGCTTAAAGAGAGGCGGTGCACAGAAAAGTAACCTAAATCCAGTAAAATCTTACGTTGTCACTTCCAGTCCCGTGCTGAAGATTCTTAAATCCCACGCTAGATTTACCTTTTCTACTTGGGACTCGTTTTACTGCAACTTTTGTCTGCTTCGTTCTGGTTTTGGCAACCCCACCGCCGGCCGACTTTTCAAGGCCTTTAAGTCCACCTCTTTCTCCATCAAAACCCACAGAAAATTTAACGTAAATTTCAGTTAACCTTATTTCATTGTGTGAGCAAGATGTTGTAGCGTATCGAGCTCGAGACACTACTGCCATGGAGGATTGCTGTGAGTTTCTCAGCTCAATTACAGGAATTAATGGAAGATTACTGAAACAGAGAAGGATTATGAACTAGAATTGAGAGAGAGAAAAGAGAACACGTTTCCTTTAGAGAGAAGAAAAGTTCTGATCAATTCATACATGTTCCTTTCCTTCTATCTTCCCCGATTTAAAGGGAAGCTGTAACAAGAATTCAAACAGAAATGAAACAAGAGGTAAATTCGAATGTTGAGCCAAACGATGTCGTCTCACTCCAAACAGATGAAGAGCTAAATGGTGTCGTCTTCCCTCTCTGTTTATTCATTCCAAACGATGTCGTTCCACTTATTGGCTGAGTGGTCTAAGCGGCGTCGTTCCCTTTGGCGCGAATATCATTCCCAAGCGGTGTCGTTTCCAGTGGCGCCACAGTGTTCTTCCTGATCTTGAACTTCAATGGAGCTCAAGCTGGAGTTGCTGTGACTCATGCTTCTCTCTGAGATCTTTCTGTCCTGGCAACTTCACCTAGTTCTTCCTGAGTTTCAGCTGGGATTGTCACATCCCCGCTCCTTTCAATTGACCCTTGTCCCCAAGGGTTGAAATTAGGGAACCTTTTCTTGATTACCTCCCAATCCTCCCAGGTTTCCTCTCCCTGGCTAGCATTGGACCATTTGACCAAACTTGTCCCGCAGCTTGATTTTGGCGTTTGATAATTCTTCAGTCAAGGACTGCAATTGGCTCCACCAAAAACTTCCCTTCACTGCCCAAATATGGTAAAGCTGTAGCAGCTATGACCCTGTGTCCTACTTTCTTATTGAGGAGGGAGACGTGGAATATAGGGTGCACTTTAGTTGTATCAGGGAGCTGGAGCTTGTAGGCAACCTTCCTAATTTGCTGTATAATTTGGTATGGGCCAAAGAATTTAAGAGAAAGCTTCAAATTTCTTCTCAAGGCCAAGGTTGTTTGTCTATAGGGCTGCAACCTCAGATAGACCTAATCACTAACCTCAAATTCCCTCTCAGTTCGATGCAAGTTAGCATATTGTTGCATCCGAGCTTGTGCCTGGATAAGATTATCCTTTAGTAAGGTTAGAACCTTACTTCTACCTTTGAGGTAAGCATCCAAATTAGTGATGTTGGTGGTCTCTGGTGTGGCCAAGTTAAAGGGCCTGGGCTTGTAACCATACACAGCCTCAAATGGGGTCATGTTGATGGCTGCATGGTGGCTAGTGTTATACCAATGCTCAGCTAGGGTCAACCATCTGGCCCAGCTATAAGGCCTATCACTGCACATGCACCTCAGGTAGTTCTCTAGGCATTTATTCACCCTCTCAGTCTGGCCATCAGTCTCACGATGATATGCTGAGCTGTAAGCTAACTTAGTACCAAGAAATTTGAAGAGCTTGGACCAAAAGGATGAGAGAAACACCTTATCTTTATCACTGGTGATGGAAGTAGGCATTCCATGTAGCTTGAACACAGTATCCAAGAACTTTTGAGCTACTTCCTCTGCTGTGAAAGGATGTGAGAGGTGGATAAAGTGGGCATACTTACTAAGCATGTCCACCACTACCAGTATAGTATCTTGACCTTTGGACTTAGAGAGCCCTTCCACAAAGTCCATGGTTATGTGAGTCCACATTTGCTCTGGAATTTCCATAACCCTGGGTAAGGAACATTTTCATGTTTGTTCCTTTGACAAGCATCACACCCACTCACCGTGTGTGTGACTTGTTGCTTTAGCTTGGGCCAATAGAAGAACATACTCACTCTCCTGTGGGTGTTGTTGATTCCTGAGTGGCCTCCAATGCCTGAAGTGTGCATTTCTTGCAAGATTTGTTCCCTGAGGGAACCCTTGCTCCCCACGTATACCTTGCCCTTGAACTTCAAGACCCCTCCTTGATAAGAATAGTAAGAAGTGTCCATTGGCTCTAGCACCAGCTCTTGAATGGCCTTCTGAGCTTCATCATCATTTTCAAGGCTTGCTTGCAGCTCTTGTTGCCACAAGGGAGTCACTACTGTGACTGCATTGTATTCCTCTTGGTGCTGTTGAAGTATTCTTGACAGAGCATCACCTCAAAGTCATAGCCTAAGAGTTTGGACAAGAGTTTCTGTTAAAGGAGTGAAGTGACTCTCTGTCCAAGCAGGAACTTCAAGCTACTGTGGTCAGTCCTGACAATGAAATGGTTGTGGCTCAAATAGGGACTCCACTTAGTTACTGCATGCACCAAGGCCAGCAACTCATTCTCATAAGTGGAGAGGGCCATGGTCTTGCTTCCAAGGCCTTTGCTAATGTATGCCAAGGGCCTACTTTGTTGCATGAGGACTGCACCAATGCCTACATCACAGGCATTTGTCTCTACTTCAAATGGTAATGTGAAGTTTGGTAGTGCCAAGGCTGGGGTTGTAGCCATTGCTTGTTTGAGTGTAGTGAATGCACCTTGAGCTTTTCCACTCCAGTAATAGGCATCTTTTTTTAGTAGAATAGTGAGGGGTTTGTTGATCACTCCATAGCCCTTAACAAACTTTTTGTAATAACCTGTGAGTTCAAGGAACCCTCTTAGATCCTTGAGTGATTTAGGAGTTGGCCAATTGAGCATTGCCTCAACCTTGCTTGCATCAGCTGCTACACCTCCCTGATTAACAATGTGGCCTAAATACTCCACTTGCCCCTGACCAAAAGTACATTTGCTCTCCTTGGCAAAGAGGGAATGTTCCCTCAGTAATTGCAGCACCACCTGAAGATGATGAAGGTGTGCCTGCGTGCCCTTTCTGTACACCAATATATCATCAAAAAACACCAATACAAACTTTCTTAAATAGGGCTAGAATATGGTATTCATCAAGCTTTGGAAGGCGGCTGGTGTATTAGTCAAGCCAAAGGGCATGACTAAGAACTCATAGTGGCCTGTATGAGTTCTAAACGCAATTCTGTGAGTGTCACTGTCAAGCACTCTAATTTGATGGTAACCACTCCTGAGGTCCAGTTTAGAAAAAACTGAAGCTCCCTGTAGCTCATCCAACAAGTCATCAATGATAGGGATGGGGTACCTATCTTTGATGGTCACCTTATTCAATTCCCTATAATCTATGCACAGCCTCCAACTACCATCCTTCTTCTTAACAAGGAGTATAGGTGATGCAAATGGTGAGTTGCTAGGCTTGATGATACCTGAGTGCAGTATTTCTGAGATGATTCTCTCAATTTCATATGTTTGTACATAAGAGACTTTGTAAGGTCTCAGGTTGACTGGTCTAGCTCCATCCTCAAGCCTGATTGGGTGGTCATGGCTTCTGTGTGGTGGCAAACCATGTGGCTCTTCAAACACATCTCGATATTCAGTTAACAACTCATGTATTTCCATGGCTGGTTGGTCTTCACTGGTAGGAATGGTGACATCATAGACTTGACCATATAAGGATCCAACATTATTCTTTACCAGCTTAGACATGGCCTGAGCAGTAATCATCTTGATGGTGGTTCCCTGGAACTCTCCTCATGCGAGTATGACAAGTTGGCCTTGATGTTGAAAGGTAACTTGGTTAGAGTCAAAATTGAAGTTGACACTACCAAATTGTCTTAACCAATGCATGCCTAGCACACAATCACAGCCCCTAAGGGCAAGATCCTCATATCAGCAGTGAATACTTAGGTCCCCATATTCCATTTGAACCCCTTACACATGGTGTCTGACTGTAGTCTACTTCTATTAGCAACTGCCACAGTCAATGGGGGAGTGGCCTGGACTGTACATCCTAACTTGTAAGCTGACTGTGGATCCAAGAAATTGTCTGTTGATCCAGTGTCAATCAGGATATTGAACATCTTGCTGCCTACCTGTCCTGGAATCCTGATGGTGTTGTGGGAGGCATACCCTGCTAATGCATGTACACTGATCTCAGGCTCACTGTTGTGGAAAGGTTCAGAGTTATTAGGCTCTTCTAGCTGTTCCCTTGCATCATTTCCCCCACTTCAACAAATTCTTCTTTCTCTAGATCCTCAGCTATTATCATAGCTATAGATCTCATATGGCACACACTCTTGTGACCTGGCTTGAACTTAGCTCCACACCTGAAGCACAGTCCTTGATTCATCCTCCTCTGGTGTTCTTTTGTAGACAATTGATTAGATTTTGGAGGAGGTCTAGGGGGAGTAGGTAGTAGGCTTTTTTGGAGACTGTTGGTGTAAGGTAAGACTGGAGGTTTTAATGGCAGAGGAGGGCATGTGGTTGGTTTGACGGTTGTTGTAAGAGCTGTGGTCTTATAAGATGGCCTAGGGCTGGTGAAGGTAGGCTTATAGGGAGTCTGTAGATAGTTTGATGTGGTGACTGCAGTGTGCATAGACTTGTGGCCTCTAAGCAAATTCTGAATTGCCACTTCTTCTCTTCGGGCTATGTGTATAGCCTTGGTAAGACTTTCCACCTCAAACTATTCCACTCTACTATGGATTTCAGGCCTTAAGCCTCCAATAAAACTCATGCAAAAATAAGACTCATCCAAATAGTCAAATTCTTGCACTACTTGAGCTCTTAATGCTTCGAATCTGTTAAAGTAATCATCTACTGTCCCAATTTGTTGGAGTTTATTGAATTCCCCCAACACACTTACTCCAGTTAGAATTGAGAACCTAGCATACAGAACCTTCACAAAAAGAGTCTCAATCTAAATTTTCTACTAGTTTAATATATGCAGCATACCAGTGTTCTGCCTGAGCATCGAAGTGTACCGATGCATAAGGGACCTTGTAGTCCTCATGCATAGGACACAGCTCGAAGTATTGCTCAGCCTTACACACCCATCCCCTAGGGTCGTCGCCATTGAACCTTAGAAATGAGAGCTTAGGTAACCTAGGAGGTGGTAGGTTACTTGTAAACAGTGGTGGATTATTCTGTTGGTGTCTAAACTCCAATCGATTGTGCCGGTGACTAGACTCTTCATTCTCGGTTGTTGTCTTCGGATTAGATTCTGTTCGAGCATTCATTTGAGCCATGAAGTTAGTGAGTTCCAGCTTAAGGTCAGAGAAGCTTTGGTACAAAGCTGAGTTGCTCCTCTGCAAATTCCCCATCGTAGCTTCCACAGAAGCCATGCGTTCCTCGTAAGCTGCTAAACTCTTTCCCATTGCTTCCTGGACGTCATGATTTTCCACTTCAGTGAGTTGATTATTCTTCACTGATCTCGGCATCTCAGCTACTCCAATTGATTTCCTTCCGAAATATAGATGTTCACCAAACGAAATTTACTACAGCTAAGACTAATACATGCCCCAATTAAGAGGCTCTGATACCAGTTGTAGCGTATCGAGCTCGAGACACTACTGCCATGGAGGATTGCTGTGAGTTTCTCAGCTCAATTACAGGAATTAATGGAAGATTACCGAAACAGAGAAGGATTATGAACTAGAATTGAGAGAGAGAAAAGAGAACATGCTTCCTTTAGAGAGAAGAAAAGTTCTGATCAATTCATACATGTCCCTTTCCTTCTATCTTCCCTGATTTGAAGGGAAGCTGTAACAAGAATTCAAACAGAAATGAAAACAAGCGGTAAATTCGAATGTTGGGCCAAACGATGTCGTCTCACTCCAAACAGATGAAGAGCTAAACGGTGTCGTCTTCCCTCTCTATTTATTCATTCCAAACGATGCCGTTCCACTTATCGGCTGAGTGGTCTAAGCGGCGTCGTTCCCTTTGGCGTGAATATCATTCCCAAGCGGTGTCGTTTCCAATGGTGCCACAGTCTTCTTCCTGATCTTGAACTTCAATGGAGCTCGAGCTGGAGTTGCTGTGACTCCTGCTTCTCTCTGAGATCTCTCTGTCCTGGCAACTTCACCTGGTTCTTCCTGAGCTTCAGCTGGGACTGTCACAGATGTCCGGAGAAGTTTACGGCTCCGGCGCCGGAGACGAGTGCATGAGCACGCCAAGGGGTGAGGAGACTTTCCCTGCTTTGAATAGTAAGGATCCCCCCACTTATTTTTCGACTTCTTTTACATAAATTGCTGCGATTACGGAATTTGTTGAATATTGTATCTTGAGGATATAGTTCTTGTGTTAGTAAGGGAAAGGGAAAATTCAAATAGATTGGGATGCCAGAAGTTCAAGCAACAACATTGCATTTGCTGATATGAATGTTTGTTTACTTATTTGCATGTCCTATACTTCTTTCCAATCTGAGTGAGAGATTTCGAGTTCATAAATTACTTGTGTGATGATCTTGAAAAATTATGAACATTGGGACAGATGAATGCTTATAAGTTGTTGTTTGTGCTTTCTAAACAAAGAGAATTATGTAGGTAAATCCTCTTCTTGAACAAGACTTTCTATCAATTGCGTTGATAATTGAATCACAAGCCTTTAGGTTCTTATGTTTCGCGATAACGTCTTTGACCTAACATAATCTGTTACCTTTTCTTCTTGTAGGGAAATTTGGCGAACTGTCAGTATCTAATCATGGCGGTGCTGGAAGATCGGCCGGGTTCTTGTCTGCAGATTCATTCAAGATAGATCCACAAAAGAAAAGTCTAGATTCTTCTTCTACTAAGAGCACTTCGTAGGGCTCCACACGGACCCCAGAATCCGTTTACTCGGGGGAGCGGAAAGGATCAATTGCCGATTCATCCCCTGCATCAGTGAACAGCAAACAGGTGGTTGGTAACGGGTGGTTGAATGACCAGGACGAGCATATTAGGTTTGCGCAGATTGACAGGAAGAAAAATTTTAACCATATGGAGAAAATTAAAGGGAAGGCAACAAATGTGCTTCAGGGACTCGAGCTACACAGGGGTGTTTGATGCTAAGCAACAGAAGGAAATTGTTGAATATGTTTACAACTTACAGCGGATGGGGCAGAAGGGGCAGCTTAGAGGTATGCATTTGATCACCGTTTGTCTCATCTTAATTGTAACTGTCTCAAGTTTAGTTCAATTATGGACCTTTGCATGTCCAAGTTTATCATCTCTGTTTCTATTGTTTTAACGGTCTACTAAATGCTTGCTACAGCCTTTATTTGATAAAATTCAGGTAAAAAATGAAGAAGTATAATGTAAGAATTCACGAGATAGTGTAGCCAAAAGCACTCTTTGTGCGACTTTATTGCTGCTGTCTCTTTTTACTTTTTTCCTTTCCTTTTGTGGTTTGGATTTGCATGGATTTGTTTGTTCTCGTCGTTATTGATACCTCTTTGTTCATAACCCTTGCAAACCGTGTTCCATGAACGAGAATAACGTAACCGAAATGTAAAGACTATCCTTGCAGTCACGCAACATATGCAGTATCGGTTTTTAAACTACTTATTCCCACTGTTTTCAGGTGAATGAACTCAACTAAATATGTTTTTAAACTGTTGATATGCGACAAAACTGGCGAAAACGACGGGATGAACTTGCACCTACAAGCTTAATCCTTTTCTCTGTGCCCGGAACAAGTTTCAAGGACGTTATTGACATTTGCAGTAAAACTGGTGTTTCTTATTAAGGAGTGTTAGAAGTTCTCCAGAATTGGCTGGAAAATTAGTTTAGCTGTTTAGCCACACTTCAGTATATTTTTCATTTAGGTTCCTCTGTCCTCAGTTCCTCCTCTCATGTCTCTTATGATAACTGTACAGCACGGATGTATACCGAACCTAGAAAGTGGATGCGGGGAAAAGGGCGTGTCACTATTCAATTTGGTTGTTGCTACAACTATGCAAAAGTAAAATCCTGCTTTCAGTATCTATTTATTTCATGTCCTCTCTTCTCATTATTATTGTTTCAGTTTGGTTTACTCATCGTGTTTTCTTGCTTCAGGACAAATATGGGAATGATCCGGGTATAATTAGAGATGAAGAAGTTGATCCGTTGCCTCCTCTTTTCAAGGAAATGATTAAGAAGATGGTCAGGTTGCACGTTCTGCCTCCGACGTGTATTCCCAACAGCTGCATTGTGAATATATACGACGAAGGGGATTGTATCCCTCCTCATATTGACCATCACCACTTCCTTCGACCTTTTTGTACCGTATCATTCTTGGCCCAGTGCAATATACTCTTTGGTTCTAATCTGAAGATTGTTGGTGAAGGCGAGTTTGCTGGTCCCGTCTCTATACCTTTGCCACTGGGGTAAGCCATCCTTATTCCCTTTTGCCAATTATTTACTAACAATAGACTCGTGTAAACTACTGAACTTACATGTTGCTGAATATAATTTATCATCGTCAATATTTGAATTCCTTTTTTTTGTTAAAATCAGCATCTAGAAAAGGGTAAGAGAGTAGTATGGAACAAGTGCAAAAAAGATGCGCTTAATAGTTTTTATTAGATTATAATGGCTAACCTTATGATCAGATTTTTAACAAATAATGCTCACTCTGGGTATGTTTCCTTTGAAATTTGTCCCTAGAAGCTCTCACCAGTCACTTATGATATGTTTCCATCTATATGCTGCAGGTCAGTGCTGGTTCTAAACGGTAACGGAGCTGATATTGCTAAGCATTGTGTGCCTGGTGTCCCAGCGAGAAGGTATTCCCTTTAGTCACTGCACGCAATCATATAATAAATTATCATGTTGCTTTTGTGTAAATTATAGCAATATATTCCTCTTCTATGCAGAATTTCCATCACTTTCAGGAAAATGGATGACAGCAAGCTACCATTCAACTTCGTACCGGACCCAGAGTTGCAAAGGATAAGGCCTCTTGTTTACAATCGCTCGATTAAATCCCCTGTCCAGCAAAACCACCATGACGATGTCAAGAAAGTCGATCCTCGAACTGTTGCAGCAATAAGGCCTCTTGCCTACAGTCCCTCGATTAATTCCGCCGTCCAGCAAAACCACCGCAAGACCAATGGAGTCGCTCCGCGGACTCTTGCAGGGACGCGTATCGTATCTCTTTTTACGGAAAACAATGATTTCCCTCCCCTTGGAAGCTCGAATTATTTGAACAGAAAAAGGGAGAACAGAAACGCCCCGAAGCCATCGATTAAATAGAAGTGGTTTAAGTTATGGTTGTATTCTGTAAATTCTTCGATTATTCTTTATACTGATACTGAGTCATGTAACATCGATCTTATATTCAGCACATTCAAACCAAGATTGTGCTCTTCAATGGTTTTAGGCAGTCACTTGTTGGGTTATGCATCTTGCCCTGCAGAGTTAACCACAGTAGTCCATGAGCTTCAAAATTAGGGGGAAAGTTTTGTCTTCATCAAGTTTATTATTCTGTTGTTTCATCAAATATGTTATTCTGTCAAGAAGTTGGGTACTCTATTCAAACTTGCTTGGCAAGAGAAGAAGTAGCTTGATACTATTGCTTCCTAACTTATGGAGGCATTGGTAATCTCAGATGAAGTGAAGATGCCAATAAGCAACATTTTTAGCGAGGAAAAAAGAGTGAAAAAGCATATATAGGGGGAGCGGGGAATATCGCTTTTGTGAATGCATTTATAACTAATAATTTTCCAATGTTCATGGTTAATGGTTATTATTAGATGGTTGAATGTATATCGGAAACCACCTTGCTTTAACAAGATGCTTTAATCGATATTTGCTTCATAATATTGGTCTTCTAAGTCAAAGTAACTATTCGCTTCAATTAAAGGACGCGGCATGACTCTAGACCAAGTTAGTAAGAAATTTGGAAGAGTGAATGTCAGGTGATATGCAAACTGTGGTTCTCATCGCTTCATCACGCGTGATTTAATTTTAAAATAAATATATCACTAGTCATCCATGAAAATAACAATGTACAAGAGATTATCAAATTTAAAAACACAAAAGTAAAAACAAATCATACACGTGCAAATATACAATTCTTCTGTACATTATACAATACTCTCAACTGCTAGAGATAAAAATTGTAAGAATTTAAGTTACGAAACAACTATGAAAACTATAATGATTTTGATAATTTAATAGCCTAGTAAAAAATTCAGATAGTTTTTATTTTATTTTATACTCCAATAGGAGGAATATATTCAATGTGGGAACTAAAATATCATAATCCTTGGTGGGCTGACAAGAAAGACCAGGCATGACGTCAAGCACAGCCTGATACCCCACGTGACGGTGTGACCGTCGGACAGAGACGAACGAAAGAATCCACCCTCATCTGAGCTGTGCCACCGAATCCGAACCCCCGCCCCACTATATCTTATGCCTTACTTGGCAGCTAGTTTTCCGCCACAACCATCACCTACACGTCGCCCCACACCATTCCACGTGTGTCCCTTTCTGTCAGCCGACCATTCTAACCGGGTCCCATCCTCAAACAGTCCCCCAACCGTCGATCACCAAAGTCAGCACCCCCAAAACTTACGCGGGCCCCCCCACGCATCGCACGCCCCGCCACGTGTCGCCTGCGGACAAGTATACGTTCGGGCCCTTTTGGGTGAAAACTGGAGACAGGGAGAACCAAAACTTTGTGAAACAGTTTTTGAGAGTGATTTTTAGTGAGAGAGAGAGAGAGAGAGGGTGGGAGATTGTTTCTGGAGAGAGAGAGCGGTAATTCCACGCGAATTTGATTCTTTATTCAACAACAAGATTTTTAGATTGATTTGTTACTGAGCTCGTTAGGGCGTTTGCAGATGATCAGCGGCAATTGATTCATCATTTCACCGGTGAGTGTAGCCCTTAAATCTGCATTTACACTGTACTTAAGCATCAAAAAGGTCAACAGTGGTTGTTGACTTATAATCTATCTGGAACATTGTTCTGCAGTTTTTTTTTTGGTGTACATGTACATTAGTTATTTTCTCCTTGTTGCGTTGTTTGAATATGTGATTGATTGACTCGGTAGGATGAAAGAATCAAATTCACGTCAACGTTTCTAGCATCTCATTTTTTGCTAAAAGTAAATTAGCGACGCGATATTAGCCATTCAGCGACACGATGGGTCGTGGAATGATCACATTTGCACATTAGGATGATTATTATGACTGCATATTAACATTTATCTGTTTGCAGGTTTTTCTTTTTCTTGAAATTTTGTATTCTGTCGTGTTAACGTGCAACTTGATGATTTTAACATGATTTTTTTGCGAAGCTAGAGGTGTCAACTGGATAATTTAAGGAACGTTGCCTCTATTGTTCAAGATAGAGGTATCGATGTTATATTCAGAGTTGAGATATGATGATGGTTATAAAGTCCTCAGTCCTCTCCAAATTTAGTGCCACTAAGTTGAAGTGCATGATCAGCAGTTTACTAGGCCGACAGCGGACTGTAAGTCGCAGGCACTAGGTTTTGATGCATATAATAGAATTCCAGAGGCTGTGTTTTTCGAAGTGATAATAATGGAGTAGAATGGATGACAATCTTCTACAGCAATCATACAGAACACGCCGTTAGAAGAGTCTGTTTTAAGAGTAAGGCATGCAATTTACCATTGAATTATGACGTGTCTAATAAACTAGTGTAGCGTGGGTCCTTCCCCTCTGTTGTTTAGCTTTAGTATTGAATTACAGTACAATCACTAGTTCATGTTCATGCCTCTGGGTGAAAACTGGAGACAGAAATTCCATTGTGAAAGGCAAACATATTCTCGATGGTGATCTTAGAGAGGAAGTGTTATTTCTACATGACTTTTATCTTCAGTCCCCAAATTTTTTTAGCATGATGATCAGTTCCAATCGGTTTGGTCTTTTCAAGGTTAAATCACCAGTGACTTGAACATCTACTCTGCATTTTCTCTAGTTAAGTACCAAACGGTGCTATGGTGTAATATAATTGCACTTACAGGGACACTTAGATGCACTAGACCTACCTCTTTACTTCCATTTATCCATGTACATTTTACCTAGGTAAATTTGAATATAGAGGCAGACGTATGTTTGAATATTCATACCTAGGTTTAATACCAAAACCACAAATGGTGGCTAACACAGTATGTACCCAGCGAATTCACTTTGTAGATACTCCGAATCTGGAGTTGTATTTTACTGCAGATGTTGATATTTTCGTTCTAAATGATTTTGTAGTGTTGCTGATGGAAATTGTAGCCTTATCCAGCCCATTAAAGATAATGCTGCCTGAAGTGCTTCTTTTTGCTACATATAATAGCGAGGTGTCTAAGATGTGTTATTCAAATGTTGTTGAGGACCAGATCAGTTAGTATATACCCGTCATGGAGAGCAGTGAAAGGTACTTTTTGCATAAAGCAACAATATTCATTTGTGGAAGGGTTTTGGTTGATATGCTTTAGAATCATACTAAATACACTTCCACACACATAATAATGATCTAATTTCTGGGATAATTAAATATTTCAGGATAAGTGAGACGGTCTTGTTTAATGGCGATGTCTACCTTGGTAATTTTAAGGGAAAGCTTCCCCATGGCAAGGGAAAATATACCTGGTCAGATGGAACAGTTTATGAGGGTGATTGGGAAGAAGGTAAACTGACTGGGAAAGGAAAGGTTGTGTGGTTATCAGGAGCAATATATGAGGGTGAATTCTGTGGGGGTTATCTTCATGGCTTTGGCACTTTTGTTGGTCCTGATAGGTCTGTATACAAAGGCTCCTGGAGGATGAACATTCAGCATGGGCTTGGAAGGAAGCAGTATGGGAATTCAGATATTTATGACGGTTTGTGGAAAGAGGGAGCACATGAAGGCACTGGTAGGTATGCTTGGAGCAACGGAAACATGTATATTGGGAACTGGAAAGCTGGGAATATGTGTGGCAGGGGGGTTATGAAGTGGTTGAATGGTGATATCTTTGATGGCTTTTGGTTGAATGGGCTAAGACATGGTTCAGGGTTCTATAGGTTTTCAGATGGAAGCGTTTATTTTGGAACGTGGACCAAGGGCTTAAAGGATGGGCAAGGAACATTCTATCCTCCTGGGAGTAAACAGCCATCCCTAATGAAGTGGTCTAAGGGAAACAGGAAAGAGTTTCTGTCTCATAGTTCCTCATTCAATTTGGAGGGGAGTAGGGCTAAACATCTTAGTGCTAAGCGTAGTCTATCTGAGAGGATTCCGAGTAGTGGCCTTTTCAGAAGTTCTGATCAAATATCACATAGTAGTATGTCGTTGGAAGAAGATTGCAGCCCTGGTGATTCTGCTAGAGAGTTTTCATCATATGACGCTTCAGGCATGTTATCCACTTCTTCAGATGAGGGTCAACAGGATGTGCAAGACAATGATAACTGGGTGTATGAACGAGAATATATGCAAGGAGTTTTGATCAAAGAAAGGATGAAAAAAAATGCGGGACTATCATACAAAAGTAAACAGCAGCGCAAGTTTAATGCAAAAGAAGCAAAAAAGCAGTCATGTGTAGATATTTTTGAAGGCCACAAAAGCTATTTTTTGATGCTTAATCTTCAGCTTGGTATCAGGTAAACCATTTTAGCACCAACCTATTATTACAAATTATGCTCTTGTACCTCTTGTGCTGCTATAGTGCTTTATTGTCTCAATCGATTTCTTACTTGAAGTTCACAGGTACACTGTCGGCAAGATCACCCCCGTGCCCATGCGGGAAGTGCGATCTTTGGATTTTGGAGAACGAGCTAGAATAAGAATGTATTTTCCGAGAAAGGGATCGCAGTTTACACCTCCACACTATTCTGTTGATTTTTACTGGAAGGACTACTGCCCTATGGTCTTCAGGTACTTACTAAACTAGTACATGCAAATACTACAGACTGCGGGCCCATGGTCTTTTGTTTTTCCTAAGGATTTATCTTGGCAGCTTGAACTTCTTTACTCCTGTTACTTCAAAAAGATGTGTTGTGCTTCTGTAAAATAGATAGGAAGGAGAAATTGGAAATAAGGAGAAAAAGAAGATTACATGACAATTCGTATCATTACAATTTCTGTAGTGATGAACTCGAAATGGCACACATGTCATCTTTACTACTTAAATAAGCCAACACAAGATCTTTGCTGCAACAATGGCTTTCCTATCGCGTGCCAGGTGTAGAGAGGAGATAGAAACAAAAGAGAAAGGGGCAAGAAAAGATGAAGGGCTTCATATAACACTATTCAATTTTCCTTTCATTACTGAGTTGTTCGCTCTTCTTTGCTTTCAGCTGCCAGCATGTGCTTCCTGTGACCAATAAAAAGATCATCTGTTTTTTATTTGTCGGGAATCTTGTTCTTTGCACTTTTGCATCCATGACTACGGTTGACTAGATATGTATGAGAAAATGTGTATTCTCTGCTTTAGCCGTTCATCAGATTTAAAGCCTTGTAAATCTATGGCTTTTGCCCTTGGCCTCGTCATAACTTCTTGTGTATGGTCATGCAAATTCTCCAGTGTATTTTAGATGCTTGGAGCCGGTATGTCCATCGGCCTTGCAGTAAGAACGGTTCCCATCTAGTGTAATAGCTGTTAAATGATTTCTTCTTCATTTTATAACGTCACATGTGCTTGGAATTTTTGTGTCAGGAATTTGCGGGAGATGTTCAAATTAGATGCTGCAGATTATATGATGTCCATCTGTGGAGATGATGGTTTAAGAGAGCTTTCTTCCCCAGGGAAAAGTGGCAGCATTTTCTTTCTTTCTCACGATGACAGATTCGTTATTAAGACTACAAGACGATCTGAGTTGAAGGTTTGAACATAGGGAATCCTAAATAGAATTTACTCATTGAAATCTACTTGTCAGCTGCTTCCTACTAAGATTTCCCATTTGGGAAGCACTGCCTCCTTTAGAAGTGCGATATAATACCTTTTTTATATGATAAGTAGAAACAAGTAGTCTTAAGTAGCTCTATTTTGCTTTTCCGTGATATATACATGCACTCTCACAGATATATGTGTATATATCTGTATTTGTGTGTATGTCTTTGTGCATATACGGATTTTAAAATAAATAAATAAATAAAACCTTTCACATAATTTGGGTTCCCTTTAAGAAGGAACGGTTTGTAAGTAATGACTGCTGCCTTTTCTTGAGTCACCTGCAACATGGGCATTCTCTCTTTCTACCCCAGTTCAGTCTGGCTTCCAACAACCCCCCCCCCCAAAAAAAAAGGGGTAAAGGTTTCCTTCGTTATAATTTGCTCCATGTAATAGAAATATAGAATATTGGAGATATTGGAAGTTTATATTCTCTCTCTGTTCACCATCATACTTTGAGTGAGACTGTCTACAAACCCGTGAAGTGGGCACCTAGTAGGACCGTATATATACATATAAATAACTATATGGACCCAGGAAAGCAATATTTATGTGTCTCACTTGGTCTTTTTACATGAACTTGTTACTCAGCTAGGTTTCTACTAATGTTTGCCTATAATGGAGTTAAAGGGCACTCCCATTGCACAAGGCTCCTGTCTCTGGGTCACTGTATGCAGCCTTACCCCGCTGTTAGTGAAGAGAATGTTTCAAAGTGTTTCAAACGAATCCTTGACTTTGGAGTCAATTAGCTACTCTCTCTCGTCATTACACTTCCATACGAGTTTACTTGACATGCCTAATGAATACCCTGTATGATATGATTGAAGTTGAGCTGAGAAATGTTTTGATTTTTCTTGGACAGGTTGTTAACCTTGTTTCTTTCGATATTTTTTCTTTTCATTTGCTAATTATGATTTGTTTAGGTTCTACTGAAGATGCTTCCAAGCTATTATGATCATGTGAAAGAGCATGAAAACACTCTTATAACAAAATTTTTTGGGCTCCACCAGATAAGATTGAAAAGTGGAAAAAAGGTAGTCATACCTGTCATATTTTGTTTTTTTCTGTAATTTGCTCTCTAGAGCTTACATGTGAATTGTGAGTCCTTTTGTTCATCTCATATCCAGGTACGCTTTGTAGTCATGGGGAATATGTTTTGCACTGAATTGCGAATACATCGTCGTTATGATTTGAAAGGTTCATACCATGGAAGAGTTACAAATAAAGATGAGATAGATGAAAGTACCACATTGAAAGACCGTGATTTGTCATACAAGTTTAATATGGACAAATCCTTGCGTGAGTCACTTTTCAAGTAAGTTCCTTTTTGTGTGTCGTTCATGCCATCTCATTTAACTGCTTTTTCATTTGACAAAGAGCAATCGAGGTACTTTCAAAGGCTTAGTAAAAAGATGTTGAAAGTTTCTCTACAGGTACAGGCCAGCTTTATTTACTCCCCTATTGTACAGTAGCACGACTTAGTGACCAATAGCTAATTGTGAGCTTTGACACTTGTAAGCGGGTTTCCGACTTCCCTGAAAGTTGCAGTTTTATTACGAGACGAGAGAAATTTTTTACTGTTGACCAGCATGATTAGGATTTGGGAACTACTTGTTTTGCAGTTATTGATGTTCTCTACATATATCATAATGATTTGTACTGAGCAGTATATGTGTGTACTTGTAAGCATAATGGTAATGGGTTTCAATAAGCTATATATTATGTAAGCATAGGGCCTCTCTCTATATATTGTGTAAGCATGATATGCTTAATCATGCATGCTAAATGATAACCTTTAATAGCTTCATGAAAGTTCAATTTTGAACGGTTTGGTTATAGCGGTATCTCATTGTCATTCGGGAGCAGTTTAGTCATTTTGGTACCCCTAGATACTATGAAAGGCATATGGCTTTTTTTCTCAACGCCAAGGTCACGGTGCTAGTCGGATGTAGCTATGCTTTTAAAGCCATTGGGAATTGTCCTTCTTTGTGGCTATCTCTGAAGCACGGACACCTCTCCTAGGTGGAGGTATGGTGTCCTAAACGGACGGACACCCCGACACCCTCCGGACACCGCCCGACACGTGTCGGACACGGCTAATCGGTGTCGGAATTTTTTTTATTTTCCGACACCGTGTCGGACACTTCGGCGAGGAGTGTCAGACACGGGAATGTGCAGTGTCGGACGGTTTGGGGCTACTTTGGAACTTTTGGAAGTAATTTCAGGGGTAGTTGTCTTCTCTCTCACCTCATAAGTCGGCCGTCTTCTTCTCTCTCGTTGCCGTGTTGCCGGATCTGTCGCCGATGTTGCCGAAGCCGATAGATCTGAAAGTCTCCGATGTTGTCAGATCTGAAAGGCGCCGGTGTTGCCGGATACCGAAGTTGACAGATCTGTCCACTGTCACCGTCGTCGTCGCCAGATCTCTCGCCATCGTCACCGGAGGTCCTCCACCGCTTACCCACAGGTCTGCTTCTTCTCTTTGTCTCGTCAGTCGTCTCCTTCCTCTTCTCTTTGTCTTCTCTTTCTCGCTGAGAGGTAAGGACCTCTCGTGTCTTTGAGTCTTTCCCTTTTTTTTTCCTTTTCTCCCTCTGTCTTGCATTCCATCGAAAGACCTCTTTTCTTTTTCTTTTTTTAACTTCATTTTTTTGCCCAGTAACAAATAAATGTTCAAGTGACTTGTATTTATTTAAATTCCTTATTTTAGTAATTTTCATTATTATTTGTTATTTTAAGTTATGAAATGTATTTGATACTTATTAAATATATATAAATATATTTATATATAATAAAAATATATAAAAAATTAGCGGTGTCCTGCGGTGTCCAAAATCTGATTTTTTGGAAATTGCGGTGTCCGGTGTCCCCGTCGGTGTCGGTGTCCGACACCGTGTCCGTGTCCGTGCTACCTAGGTGGCTATAAAGGGGCCATATTGACTGGTTGATATTTGGACCAAGGCATCAGATGATGCTCAACAGGAAGCTAGTCAAGACCGCCAAAGTTCTTGAATTTAGAAACAAAGACAGATGAAACATGCAAGTGGCACGTTCCATGTCTGCTTATAAAAAATTCAAGCTCGTTATGGTTTACATTATAGCTTTCTCTCACTAAATTAGAAGTAAATGGAAGGGTGTAGTTGTGACTGGTGATGACATGAGATGATGTAACCGATTTGAAATATAGTATGTCTCTTTATGGTTGTGAAGAATATTCCAATCAGACTTCTTCAGAGTCTAAAAGACAGAATACGCAACAAGTTGCATCATCCACGTAACCAGAGAAGCATGTGTCTACATGTTTTTTTTGTTGTTTGCCTATATGTAATTCTGAAGGGAATTGGAAAAAGGGAACAACCCCACCCCCCACCCCAAGAAAACAAAAAAAAAAACAAAAACATAAACAGAGAGAGAGAGAGAGAGAGAGAGAGAGAGAGAGAGAGAGAGAGAGAGAGAGAGAGAGAGAGAGAGAGAGAGAGAGAGAAGAAAAGGAGCAAAGGTAGGAAAGAAGAGACAACAAGAAAGTAAGCATTTTGTTGCAAAGTGAAATTTAGCTTACCTTTTTACTGGTATTTTTTTTTCTCCTCTTTCTTGTATCAGTTACTATAAATGGAAATTTGGGTTCGTAACACAAAATATGGATTGGAATATATGTTTAAGATTGTTGTTGTGTAAAGGTAACTCCAGCCACGTTCCAGATTAGAGCTGAATTTTACCCCTCTTCCTTTTGCAGACAAATTTCTCTTGACTGCATGTTCCTAGAATCACAGCAAATAATAGATTATAGCCTTCTGTTGGGATTGCATTTTAGAGCTCCCGAGCATCTCAAGTCCCTCCTAGAACAGCCTGACACGCTACATAAGCCTGAGAATATATCTTCTGCTGATGGTAAATATCTCCTCCAGTATAAAATTTTTATGTTTACGCTGGTAAGCTGTTCTGCAGATTTGTAGGTTGCATTAGCAGATTAATTTGTGCCATCGTGGCTCTCTTGCTACATTTGCTATATCTGACACTTGTGTAACAAGCAAGACAATGTTCATACGATTTGGCTCTGACTTACTTTTCCCTCTCTTTTTTAATTGTGAGACAGTAAACCTTGCATTGCTTTGTGAAAATTTGTTCTTCATGCATGAAACGGCTTATTGATAATTTCATATTTGATCCATGGGAAATGCATAATTATCAGCCTCTATTCTGGGCATCCACTTCTTGTCCGAGTTTGCGTTTGCCTTTTAAACTCGGATCCACTACAATCTCGTTGAAGCGATTTTTCGACCAATACCTCTACCCCGATTTTTCTTCATTGCAAGCTTGATCTTCCCCTTTCTAAGCGACCTTTTGGTTTTGAAGTCATGTGCGTTCGCTCAAGATGTAAAGCTGCTTATCAAGCAGTTCCCTAGCTCGCAATCGACCTGCTCAAAAGCTTCAAAGATGTCACCTTCACTGACGTGTCCAAAATCTATAACAAATTGGCAGACTCAATGGCTATGCTATATGGAAGTTTTTTTATAGACAAAAGGTGGAAACACGCAAACTGAAACAAAGTGCGTGGCGGACTGTTTGTTTGGTTTTTTGACCATTTGTTGTCTTATTGGTATGTGTAATACATGACCAGGACCTTAGAAAAACTGCTGTAACATATCTCACAATCTGAATAAGAATATTTAGAATTCCCTTGTCGTTAACTCTTCCACTACGAATTTGGTTGAAAGGGGGTTTTCTAGTTCTGGACCTGTATCAGCTGCCTATAGGTCCATATTCATATCTATGTCTATATATATAGCATCTATATTTATACTTGTCAATCTCTTTTGGACTTAAATAGCCCGTCAATCCCTAACTTGTCTATTATATCCCTTCCCACATAATTATAGCTGCTACTTAATATCATTGTTGAAAAGGCTCTGCACATTCCTTCGTAAGTTCACAACCCATATTAGTGTTTCAAGGTGATTAGAAAGTCTTAATTAATGTCTCTATATATTCCTCCCCCAGAAGCAAAGCACAACCGTTTTCTCTCAAACCTTATATAGCTTGCTGATTTGATGGCATGCATTCTGAATATGGAAAATATGGCCAAGGAGAAACTTCTTTGTCACATGCTGCTTTAGTTTGTCACAAAGAGCAATGCTTTGATTTTGTTATTTTCACAAGAAGTGCACAATAGCACATTTTGTTTGAAAACACAAAAAGGAAAATTCAGATCACATAGGCAGGATGTGAGTATTGCTTGGATCTCCAGCTATGTGATCTGTATTTTCTTTTTTGTAATTTGTTCATTCTTTTTCTCTTTTCACCACCGTATTCCGTATTTTCATTTATTAGGCCAGCTGGCAATCCTGTTTTTCCTTAAGTAACGATATATATGTCCAATGCTTCATTGACTGTGACTTTTGCACAACAATTGGTTTGCGTTGGAAGAAATTCTCTTCAAAGAGAATATTTCCATTGGAATTGAGGGAGGGAGGAGGGTGTGGGGAGGGCATTTCACTAAATTGCCTAATCGAGTGGAGCCCATGAGCATAAACAACTGGCTTCATGCCAGCAGGTTCATCTTGGATTCTAAAAACAAAAGACTGACAGGCTTTCCTCTCTATACCACCTCTGAAAAGTTTGGGGGTTGATGGCCCATTTATTTAACCATTCTTTTAAAAAAGGTTTCTTGTTTGTCCAGCTGTTGACGTAGACGGCCCTAGATGGGTAGTACAGGGTTTTTCCAGTGCTATGATATGTTGCAAGGTTGGGTTTGGGATCGTTTGATTGTGCCTTCAGTTACTTAACATTCATGGTTAAGCGTTACACCTAAGGCTTGTACTGTGGAAGTAAACAGTGCAAAGCATGGAAGGCACAAGCGGACCCAAGAACCTTATTTTCCTGGCGTGTTCTCTGTGTTTTTTTTTTGTGCTTTGTGTGTGTGTGTGGGGGGGGGGGGGGGGGGGGGTTGACATTTTTTTCTTTTTGGTTTTGTTTGGTGATGTGGTGTCTTTCAATAACCTCATTACTTTAAGTAATCTTACAAGGACAATCACTAACTAGATCATGCATATTCAAATTCGTCAATGATGTGCCATTACGGTACGATCGTCTTTGTAGTTTTCTTTGTCTATATTATCTTATGACTTGCATCGAACAATCAAACATTAACGATACTTTAAGCTTTGGCCCTTCTGTTTTTATCAAGTAAACAAGTCATGTTTTTGTGTGTCTGTGTGAGATGGCATATCTGTTCACGATTTCCTTAATTTCTAGTCCTTACTGCTCATTTTAGGTGCGATCTCTCCAGCGGATTCCTTTATTCCTCGGAAGGGCCTTCTCCTAGTGACCCATGAGCCCAGCTCTGTCAGCACTGCACCAGGCCCTCACATTAGAGGAAATACTTTGAGAGCATATTCTGTTGGTGACAAGGAAGTTGATCTGCTGCTGCCTGGCACTGGAAGGTAGCTTCTGGTCTTTTCCATTTCTAATTCTGGTAGACTTTGAAGTTTCTATCCTTGTGGATAGGCATTTAGCTTTATGTATACAAGGATCTTATGTGTTCTCAATCAAGTTTGTTGAATGACAACCTCAATATGTTGTACTTCATAATCGACTTTCACCAATCACCAACCTTAAAGAAGCACGTTTTGGCGTCCCTAGTTAGCGTTGTTCTTGACAGTAGAATGCTATTTCATTGAACGAATATCATTAGAAGTGAAGCATGAAGTTCAGAAGAATCCAAGCTGAGTTCACATGCTATTTTTGATTTAGTTGGCACCATCCCCAGGCAACTAAGTTTTGCGTGTATTATAGTTCATGTGACCCTTTTTCTGGTTTCTTTTCTCTTGAAAACGGCCTCTTTCAAGGTTCTTAATAGATAAAAGATGTACGTACAATCTTGATGTGTTTCTAATAAGAATACTTTATTGCCTGTCACGCATAAATGTTTTGAGAAGTTGTGTATTTGTTTAAAGATGCACAGCTGAGTCTTAAAACAAGTCCTGCTGCTATATCTGTTTGAGAACTTCGCCTAAAGTTTCTAGGCAAGGTAGTTCACTCATGATCCACTGTTCGCTGGCCTGTAGTCCTGCAGTGGTTTACTCTGTTTCCAAACATTTAGTATATAGCGTTGCTGGAATGACAGAGCTCACTGTTGCTTCTTTTCCCCAAGGAACGTCTTTACATTAGTGATATATCTAGCACATATATTCTCTCGCCTATGGTTTGCATACGTGTTTCTCAGAAATTTATTTTTGGATAGATGATCGGTTTACAAGTATTGTGATTTACGTATTTGTCAACTGCTTGCAATTTCTTCAGGTTACGAGTGCAATTAGGTGTAAACATGCCAGCTCAGGCTAATCACAAGCTTCTGCAAGAAGATATTGGTCCAACTGGAATTGAACTTTTCGAGGTTTATGATGTTATTCTGTATCTTGGCATAATCGATATATTGCAGGAATACAACGTGAAAAAGAAAATAGAGCGCACATATAAATCTTTGCGGTTCGACCCTATGACAATTTCTGCCATTGGACCCAAGCATTACTCGAAACGTTTCATCAACTTTCTGGAGACAGTAGTTTTCCCCCTTGAACCTTGAAGATCCTTTTCTTTCTTTTAATCTCCCCGTTCCCCCTTTCTTCTACGTATATGTAGTCGTTGAATTACAAGTCGTGTTCCTAGCATGCGCCTACCACATAAAATTCTTTCACCATTCATTGTAAAGTGATATCACCACGTCATAAAAGCATCCTTGTTACTCGTTATTTAATTAAAGTTGCAAACATTAGTTTATGATTAGTATGCTGCACGCACATTGCTCTATTTATGCCTTAGCATTGTCTTTAATTTAGAAAGGTACCGTCCCTTATAGCATACATGTTAAATGATATTTCTTCGTTTTGGGGAATAACATCAAAACACCACAGATTGTCCCAAATAATTGTGCACAGAGGGGGGCATTTGCTTTGAAATTTTGTGGCAGAACTGCATCCATGTTCATGTCCTGTCTTTGGGCAAAGTCAATAGCATCAAGGATAAAAATTCAACAGGAAAGCCCCCCATGCAGAACCATCTATGTTTTCATGGTAAAAGAGCCTCGCGTCTTTCAACTCTTGAAGATGACCTTATCAACCAGGTTTTCTTTGTCTTGCACTTCATTCTCGTTCACTGATATTGCCTACAAATCTGGACGTTTGGCGCCAGAAAGTTGTTGATAATTTGGTTAGGAGCGATTATGCAGAAGGCCATTTGGTCTTCGCCTTGCAAGTTGTGAAGTGTCGCTCGACAATGTCGACTATCTGAAACTCCCCTGCATATAACACGACAGTTTCATCCTCAATAGAACAAGTCAGAGAGAAGCAAGTACTCTTAGCTTCATCATTTCTGTAGTGAATCATATAGTAATAGCTGAAATCCTGCATTGCTTCGCCTCACTCTCCTAGGATTGTCTGCCCCGCGTTGCCCTAGCAATTGCTACTGGCAGATGTTGGCACTCCACCACAATACTTTGGCCGGCCACCCACCATCGCACTCGTCAAGACGTGTACTTTTCCCTGGTTCCGATTTTAACCTTTGACCATTAAACTGGAAAAAGAATTACCAGATCCTACGGTCAACCCTTCATTGTTTTTGGTCGTATATTTTCAAATGTACATATTCATTTATGTTTTCTATGTTTTGATGTACGCTTTTAGTGACCATATTGATCAACGAGAAACTTGCGTTAGTTATTCCCTGGGTTAGTTTGTCATTTCGGTATCTTCCTCCTACTTCTCATATAACGACAATTAATTATCGGTTAAATATTTTTAGTGAATCAAAAAAAAAAATACTGTTAAAAATTATCGCTAAAAGTATTGATAGAAAAGTCGTTAATTTTTTTTTACAATTATTAATTGTCACAGTAAAAGAAGTTTTGAAGAAAAATTCTACTACCCAGAGTTACGGTCAATAATTGTTCAATAATGTAATAGCAAAAACTTTTGGTTGGCCGGAAACTTGAATTTACTTGTGCGTTAACCCCAATGCTGCCTGCGTGCGTGCGTGCATGCATGCATGGAATCTTTTCCATTAGTGAAATAATCCAAAAAAAAATTGTCATCAGCTTCAGTGCTGGGTCTGTTAACTAGAATAAATGCCTCCACGCCCACACACCACCAGAATGCAAAGTCCCCATTAATGAACTTCATCAGTTAGGTTTCCCAAAAACCATTGCATGTACTGGCATGAACACTCCAAATTCGTACTTGAAATAAGAAGGTGAAGAATAAATACATCAATAATGGGGGTCACCTCCTCACCGTGACTCTGGCTATATGTAATCCGGCCTCGCTGCCACATATATAGAGGACACTGCTTCACCCCTTTTTACATCTTAATTATAGCAATCAAAGTGTTTCACACACCCAATAAATGAAGTAACAAAAACTTTGCTCAACCTCACCAAGTACATTATGTCACAGTCTACTGATATTCATCGTCTCCTTGCAGTTAATTTGTCCCGCTCTCATGCCACAAGCAATATTATACGCACAATTAGCAACTTCTATGGACAACTTTGTCGCGGAACAAGAACGATGCAACGACGAAAACTCCAATCATGTGGGTTGGCACCGTCGACTCAAGGTTGTCAAAATACAGTCAAGGTGGGCAACATTGTTTGTTTTGGTTGAAAAAATTGTCTAGACAGCAGAAGGGTTTGGAGTAAATCTTCCATTATTGCACTTTCCAAAATAATGAAATTTTTAGGGAAGAATAGATGGGTTTATGGCAATGAAAATGAAACGCTTGTTGGATTGGGCTGCATAGAACTCCTTAAATTTCAGGTGTTTGTGTTTCAGTCAACCCAACACCCCCAGCTCGTAGATCAGATGGGAATGATAGCATTAGTTTCTCTAATTAGAAATAAGTGTGCACTGTATCTGCATGTGTGTGTGTGTGTGTGAGAGAGAGAGAGAGAGTTTTACCTGGTTATGGAATAATAGGGGTAAAAAACAAAAGCCTATACAGAAAAGGTTAAGACTGCTACTATACACTAGGATAGTATAGTTTAACAAGCTCGGTAGCCCCAGAAACCCATACCGACCAGACACAGGATTTCAGGTTTATCGGATTCACAAACTGTTGAACACCTCCCTCAGAAGAAGTAGAAGAAAAGTGATCACCATTTGAATACTGGCAATAATCTAACAGAGAAAGAGAAAAGAAGAAATGAAAAGTCAAAGACATGGTCAATATCTTGGAGGGGTGACCTAGATTTTGCAAAGTCAAACTGCCATTGAAGCACTGCTTAACAAGCAAGATCCTCTTTCTGGAAGAGATACACGCAGTTAAGCAAATGCAAGTAAATATGGTTCAACATAAAAGACATACTAGTAGCTAGTCTCATTAGATGATTACTAGAAAAACCCATTACACAATACCGTGACGGGATGATCTTAAAGGACTATACCAGATCAAAAACCCTAGGAAAATTCACTTGCAGAACTTATACGTATTAGATAACCAAAATTCAAAGAAAAACCCATTAACCAGCAAAACCAAATTACACTTCACCATCAACCATGTGTCCCAACCGGACAAGACATGATTGAGAACACGCGAAGATAGATCAAATTAAATAACAGCAGTAGTACAGCCACAAGACTTAAACTAACTGATGCCTGGACAGAAGAAGAGCATGGTGCAGGAAGTTTGGGAGGAATGAAGCCTGGTCCGATGCCTTCACCGTATTCGTGTGTATACATCTCATTCAGTGAATGCGTCGAGCCAGCCAACATCCCCCTCAAACATATAAAACACCCTTCTCCTCTTTTCACCTCCCAAAACAACCCCAGCTCATAATAAGCCTTCCCTCTGTGTGTGTGTGTGGTGGGTGGGCGGTGGGGGGAGGAGAGATCTCCCAAGAAGAACTGATGGTGAACATGGAAACCCTAAGGCTGTGGACATATTGCTTTATAGAGACTTGATGGGGTTGGGGTGCAATTACCTCATTTGATAGCTTCTGAAACGGCAAATGTACTTCTGTTAGCATGCACCACCATTTTGTCGCGTGTCACATACGCTCTCTCACTTCCAATTTTTTAATTTTTAATTTTTTTTTTTACTTTCTAAGTTTGATCGAAATTGTTTCAAAAATAATAAAACGTTCATTCTGCCAAAGTCATCTTTGAAAGTGAATTTTTTCCTTGTGTACCTCCTTGAAAAAGAAGAATATCTTTTGCAATAAATACACGTGTTGAAAACTTTTTAGTTGAGTTCGAAGCTAAACAAGATGAAAAATATCCAAAACGAAGTGAGAGCCCAAAAGAATAGAGTGTTAAGCAGTTTCAGACTGGTTCACGACACATTCCTCCATTGACTTTGCTTTAGGGGATCTACCCAAGGTTTTGCGAGCTGCAAGGGTGCATGGAGTATAACATGCACGCGTCCGAGATAATAACTTTGGGGGGCTTGGATTAGGTTCTTTCCAACCTGGGAATGCTTTAATCTTTGCAGTTTTGTACATTGACTTACTCCTTGCAAAAGCTTCAAATTTCTAGTCACAATTACAAAATATTCTGGTAATTCAGCATTTCCATATTCAATCTCTCAACAAGCTCGTCTCAGTTGGAGTTTCACAACATTTCACATATACAAAAAATCAAATAACTAAAAGTGTCACGTATTTTGAATTCACTTCTTACCGTGAATCACGTTTCTTCTCCGTACATACAAGTAGTTACCATAGAAAAGACAGGCTTGATTAAGTTGAGAAAATTTTGGCCCTGTTCCTTGTGAGTTCACTACTTAAGGCAACTATACTCTCTGAAATGGCTTTTGAAGAGTGCCAACGTTGGCACGGGTTTGTTTCATTTCGTAAAGAAGTACAAGTATTAGCAGAAGCTATTCAACACACTTGCATTGTTTAGAGTAATACATTCAAATATTTCCTTTGGTACTTTGCGACATAGAGTTGATTGCTTGTTAGCGCGATGCGGTTGTCATTTATTTTAACTATTGTGGATGTGCATATAGTAAATCACTGTCCATCTCATAATGAGACAAACGTCCACTCTGTAATGCGACGGACGACGAAGTTCACTTGAAAAAAAAACGTGAATTTGAGCTGCTCACCTCGACAATACGGGCAGCCAAGTCGAACTGATAACTTAACTTAAGTTGCGAGCGCTATTTTTAATTACGCTCACACAAGACTAATTTTTTCAGCACTGCAAACAAAATTGTAAAAAACACATAAGATTAATCCTACAATTTACAGAAAGACTCCTAAGATTACTCCTACAAAATCACACTAGTACTCCTAAAATTACAGAAGTCTAATTTCAATTAGGAAGCTATTTTCTTGAGATGAAGACAATTTGAATATTGAACATTTTACTCCTAAGTAAAGCCTTTAGACTGAACAGTAAAGAAAATTTTGAAGGAACATTTTTTGCTCGAAAGAATGCAAACAGGAAAGCAGCGCAGGGAGATGTTGGCCGGTAACCGGTATGTCGGGCGGAGGTGTCAGCGAGAGCGGAGGAGCAGGGGAAAAGCGGGAAGCAGCAGCCCGATTTAATCGCCGACGTCGACATTTCGAGGCGGGTGCATTTACTTCTGCGATCGACGGCTGCGACGCGGGGTCGGTCTCATCGTACGCTCCGCCTGTCAACCACGTGATCCTATTGATTGCGCGAACAGCACCGGGTCCCACCCGGAGGAGACAAGACCACATCGGGTTGTGTGTCTGTGTGTGAGACGGAGAGGATTCCTTTTACGTGGAGGCTCATCGATGGCTGACCGGGGAGTGGGGCCCGTTTGTGATGGCAATGATACGTAAATGATAAGAGGTAGGGTGAGAGGGAGAGATTGTCAGGTGTGACCGAGTCGGAGCATTTAATTAGAGTCAGTCAGTCAGGTGACCGTCGTGTGATTGACCTTAGCTGGATTGAATCCACTCCTTACTTTGGTCCCCGATTTGTTTTATCAGGGATATGAAAAATTTTCCCTCCAAAAATTTTCGAATCAAAAAAATACGCTAATTTTATTAAATTTTAACGGGCGTTACGAAAATTAGATATCGCATTTAAGATAGCGAGTTGCCGTGTTATTTGACAAAACAAATAAGTAGAGTTTCATTGCCGAAATATGAATAACACTTGTCTCAATAGCATGTAGTCGCAAAAGCATGAGGCATAGCCATTTAAATGCACAAACTATTTGGACAGAAGTTGTGTCCGTTTCAACAAGAGGGCGTTTTATACTCTTATATGTTCATCTACATTTTATTTGTCGGTAATAAAGTTAAAATCTTAAAAAGCTAAATTGCATTTAACCTAAGGCTGTGACTTTGGGTTGAACTTTGTGATTTTAACCAACCCAACCCCAAAAAATTTAAATTTTTATCCAACCCAACTTAGCTAAATATAAAATGGGTTAGAATGGGCCAAGTTGTAGTCAGTTATTTGAGTTGGGCTCTTAATACTTATTTGGTAAAAAGTCACATTTTTGAACCACCACCATCATCGACAGCAGCCGTCGCCGGTCATCACTTGCCACCACTGCTGCAGTCCGCCTCTGGCCATTGCCGGCCACTACTGCTGGTTATAGCCCCCGGCCACCACTTCCGCCGGCGACCGCCACTAGACACCACTTTCGTAGCTCCGCAGTCGCGGCGCGCCATTATCGACCACCATCATTTCACTTTTTATTTAAATATAAAACATATTTATTTTATTTTGATTGACTCGTTGAAACCTAGAAAAGCCTACTAACCCAACCCAATTCAATCCAATATATGCAATCTTTCTTCGATTAAAGCTCCTTGGGCCTTTTAAACATATTATTATTTTTTTGGGTCGGGTAAAAAACCAACCCAACCCATTCAAGTTACATCCTTAATTTTAACCTCATTTTGTGGTTGCAGATTATTCCGTGATTTTTTTTGGTTCTTGTCGAGTACATATAATGTTCAACGTTGCAAGAGTGCTGAATTCAAATGTTGCATCAAATGCACAAATCTTGGTAACAAGAATGCGTGGAAATGAACCGTTTCTTTTTCATTTTGGGAAACCCATTTCAAGTGCACAGATGTGCATGATAATGTAGGTGTCACAACTCTTTACGAAAGGCAGATAGAGAAAGGAAATTGACAAAGAAAAGCTAGTGGAATCAAGGCTCTTAGAATGAGATCGATGAGATGCTAAATGCGGACATAGAGAAGAGTTATCGATGTTTTCTTTAAGAAAGAACTTACGAAATTAGATTCTTGTAAAGAGAAAAAGAAACAAGGGTCAGTGAATAAGCAGGGATGATGTACTGTAGAATATAAGAGAGAGTTGCAACCATTTACAAGGCTTGGAGAGCAATACACAAACAGGAGATGGCTTAAAGATCACCATATAATGGTATCCAATTTCTGGCAAATGTGGCAACAGCAAAGCTTCAAGGGTTCGGTTTATCTCGTGTCAGGAACAATGTTGTATCGGGCCGGCCACTGGTGGAGGCGATGCTACAGATCTGATGGCGGCACAACGAGGAAGCGGAAGCAAAATGATGGGGAAAAAATACAAGAAAAAACACAGAGAAAGCCGAATTATCGAAAAGTCGCTTGACGGATGCTCTGATACCATCTAGAAATATGTTATTCGTGAAGAAAGATAAGCAGACGAATACAAGTCACCGGAAATTAAGGGCTACATATATTTGTTAACTCTCTAACATCCAAGTTACGAAGCACCTATATATATATATATATATATATATATATATATATATATATATATATATATATATATATATATATATATATATATATATATATATATATATGGGAGCTGATCCATTGATAGCGCTAGCAAAATGGAGTATTTGCTAGCGCGATCTGGGCCGTCCATCCTGAAAGATGGACGGTCCAGATCGCGCCTTTTTCGAAAACTGTCAGTCGTCCGCGACACTATGTCGCGGACGGATTTTTTTACCTTTTTGCCCCTCCACCCGTCCGCTACATTGTATCGCGGACGGTCCAAATCTTCTTTTACGTTTTTTTTAAGTTCGTCCGCTACATAATGTAGCGGACGTTTTTTTAACAAAAATACCGTCCGCTACATTATGTAGCGGACTATTTTACTTTCTCGAAAAGAGACATCTGTGTTGTCAGAGCTCTTGAAAAAAGACAACCAACTTTTATTTTCTCTTTCCCCCTCATCTCTTATCTTCTCTCTTCTGGATGAGCTCCTTCAAGACGGTGGAAGGGTGATAGAAATGGAGGAGGTTGAAGACCCTAGAACAAAATGACAATCTGTTGCTAGCCAATTTCATGAATGGTTCCAGCCTGCAGGTGGAAGTGCTAATTAAGTGTGCTCGTTTTGGAGTCTTTTTTACCAATGGCAATCTGTTGCCAACGAACTTCATGAAGATTTGTTCATCAGGATCAAAGTAAGAAGAGAGAGAAAAAGAAGAAGTCAGAATGAGAGAAGGGAGGGAAAAAAAGAAGACTAGTCCGCTACATTATGTAGCGGACTAGTCTTCTCTTTTTCCCTCCCTTGCGGACACATTAATGACACAGAAAAGTCATACCACACATGTGTGGGCCTGTCATTCGTCCGCGATACTATGTCGCGGACGGCATGGAGGGGCAAAAAGGTAAAAAATGTCGTCCGCAATATTGTGTCGCGGATTACTTTTTTTTGACATGCGTCAGGGCCTGTCAGTCGTCCGCGATACAATGTAGCGGACGGGTGGAGGGGCAAAAAGGTAAAAAAAGTCGTCCGCGATATAATGTCGCGGACGACTGATAGTTTTCGAAAAAGGCGCGATCTGGACCGTCCATCTTTCAGGACGGACGGCCCAGATCGCGCTAGCAAATACTCCATTTTGCTAGCGCTATCAATGGATCAGCTCCCTATATATATATATATATATACATACGGGTGTAAGAGGTAGAGATAAGAAACTAACCTACCTAGATCACATAGAGACATATCTTATTTAAAATTTTGAAACTCTTTATCTATCCATTAGCTCCTATAGAAGCCCACCCCTTTTTGTGAACCACTCTGCTGCTACTGCTGTTGCTGCCGCCGCCGCTGCCGCCGCCATCATAATCACCCTAACCGTCACAAGACGATGCGAACTCACAAAAGGGAGATGGATTACCCCAGCTTTTAGGCTCAATTATTCCTCCAAAGTACCCAAATCTAACATTCTTTCATTTACTTTTTTTAGATCTCGGTGGGATGGAGGTCAACGGTGGTGGTGGAAACGTTGAATAATTTAGTTGTCCAAATTGAAATCTGGGGTGCGAAACTGAGACAAACCATGAGACTACATGGAACTTAACCTGGGGTGCGAAACTGGGCAAATTAGGTGGTTTGTAGCCCAAACCGGAAAGCTTTGGACTCACTTTATAGTTCAATTTCTTGCTTGGCTCCAGCTTCTCGGAAGTTTTGGCCCAACATTCTGGTGCACTTCTTGGCCCCACTCCACATCTGCTTTGGTCTAGGGCCTGGGCCTCTTCTCTGCGCCCCCCCAATCCAATCCAATCCATCATCATCAGCACGACAAAATCTTCCGAGTTTCACGCTCATAAACATAAGGTGGCGTAGCAGACGGATAAAAGCTAACGAGATTAAGAAATTATCAGACAATAAAGATCAAAAAGTTTTATTATTCTCTCTCTCTCTCCCTCCCATGTATCGAATGATTACACGTCATTACTATTACCGAGATAAAAGCTGACGAGATAAAGAAATTATCAGACACTACAAATCAAAGTTTTATTCTTCTCTCATTTCTTCCGTGGATTACACCACGTACTCATTTGTCCGTTTTATTGAGGATTTTTGCCATCATCACGCCCCAAATCAAGCTGTCCATTAGCATAAGCTCCAGCCCCGCCCCCTAGTTTCCTGTAGAACTATCCCCCTAACAACACCCCCCCGCGGCGCACGCAACCAAACCAAGTTAGCCTGAACCAAGCACTAAACCGCCTCGGTTAGTTACCGGGAGTCCGCCAATTCGTGCATTGGCCGTACAGAGGCAGCCGTTCGTGTCAGGTGAATAACAGCGACTCTTCCAAGTTGCCTGTTGGTTGAGTAGTGGTAGGTGACAACGGTAGAAAGGTGAGATTCATCGATGACAGGCATCACTCATAGGAACACTTGCAGATGTACAAGCAGCAAGCTGGGGATAACTCAGCATGAGAAGTACTAATACCAAACCCCACTAATTTCACCGCATAGAATCGTGTTCAAATTACACAGGAAAGATGCAACGCAGTAAACCAACAACAAAATTAATGAAAAATACTGAATCAGATCAGTCTGTTTACTCATTTGAAACCTAATGCAAATGACACCTTTGGCCGGGCTTTGTTCTTTCCCAACACTTTCAGCTGGTTTGCTCGCTCCTCCTCCTCTTGCTGTTTCTTCCTTCGCATTGCCTCTTCCTTTTTTCTTTGGAGCTCCTCAAGTTCCCTGTAGCGCTCCTCCTCCCTCCTTTGCTGCTCTAGAGCTTCCTTCCGCTGAGCTTCTTCCACCCTCCTCTGATTCTCTTCAATCATCCTTTCCAGCTCTTCTTTCTCTTTTCGAGCTAGTTCCTACATGAAAGACATAAAGTCATGTGTATAGTCCATGTATGGCACAAACAGTTCATATCATTCAACCTCTCAAAGCAACAAAAACGGATAATGGTAAGGCGCGAGGAGCGTTGTGGGGGAGAACATAAACCAAAATGTGAATCAAAATATGATTTAACTTCAGTACAAAAGAGAGCTTTTTAACGAGTGCAATATTCAAACCAAAACAAAGAGGGGGGGATGGGAGGGGAGGGCGGGGGGTTGAAATCAAACCGGGGAAAAAAAAAGTGCATTGTTATGATGACTTGGTCCCTTGCATACGAAAGGTTTGCACTTCAATGGGAAAGTAAATGAAGGGATGACTACTTCGAAAAACCTGTCAACATCAATCTTCGTTTGATGATATATATTAATATGAAAAATATCTTTTCCTTATTGTACTTTGTCTAGGACATTCTATGGTTCTCATAACTTATATCGGATTCTCTTTTCTATTTCTGATGAGATAATTTTCTCTTACCTATATAAAGGAGTAAAAGGACTCATTATACTCAGTTTCACAATGCTCTCTAATATAATTATTTTTCCCTTCACTTTTTTTATCATGGTATCAAAGCCATACGATCCGTCAGTTTGAGAGTCTTTCAACTATTTTCGCAAGCTTTGACAGATGGCCTTTTGTCGTTCGCCCGGCCAATTCATGTGCTTTTGTTTCTTTTCCTGGTCTCTTTTCTCTTGAGTTCAGAATTTTGGTCTTTCTTCCTTTCCATTTTCTATACCGTGATCTTCACTTATCCTGAAACCCTAGCCACCTGCCACTCTAACTGTTCATCAACTCTAGCTTATCTCTTTTAATCAAACAAAAAAAAATGTTTCCTTCTTCAGTTACCTCTGTCGATTTCCTTTAGCCCAAACCCTAATCCAACACACCCATAAGATTTTGTTCCCTCCAGCGATCACAATGCTGCCAACCATGCCACCGTGCCTCTCATTCACTTCCTGCAATGGATCCTGCTCTTGTCTTTTTCTGACTCTGCCTTGTTCTTAGTCGCTGGACCTCACCTCGAGACCTTTATGGTCGTCGGACCTCGTCCCGGGACTCCTGCTCTGTTCTTAATCTGTGGCTCGTTTTGGGACTCCTGTCTCGTTCTTAGTCGCCAGACCTCACCCCTAGACCTTTATCGTCGTCAGACCTCGTCCCGAGACTCCTGCTCTGGTCTTAGTCTGCGGACCTCATTCTAGGACTCCTGCCTTGGTCTTAGACGCCGGACCTCACCCCGAGACCTTATGGTCATCGGATTTTGTCCCGAGACACCTGATCTGTTCTTAGTGGCCGGACCTCGCCCAAGGACTTTTGTATGTTCTCACATCGCCAGACTTATACAAGGAATCCATCTCAACTTGGATCTCACATAGTGCAGCTAGAAACAACACACCGCGTCGGACTTAACCTCCAAACTCAAGCTTGTTTGTTCTCTACCAACTTGAGTTTGAGGGGGAATGTTGGATGATATATATTAATACAGAAATTACCTTATCGCTACTATCCTTTGTCTAGAACATTTTATAATTTTCATAACTTATATAAGATTCTCTTTTTTATTTCTAGTAGGATTGTTTTCTCTTACCTATATAAAGACCTCACTGTACTCAATTCATAATGCTCTCTAATATAATTATCTTTCCCTTCAGCTTTTCTATCATTGTAAATCCAAATCGGTGTTTTGAAATTAGTTTATCCTCACCATGAAACGAGGCCCTACCTATCCAAAATCCCGAGAGTACTGCTTTGAACATCAGCAAAAATTTATAAAAAAATAAAATAATTGAAGGGAGACAAAAGAAAAAGCCAAGCAATTAAGGGTGCCTGTACTTCGCAGCCAATATTTTGTTGCCTTCCTTCAACTATAACTTAGCAACACATTAAGCCCAAATACTTGCCTCTTTTTGTCGGGACTCTATGAGAGCAGCCTCCTTCTCTTTTTCAAGTTGAGCTGCAACCTCATGGAGAAGTTTCTTCCGGCCCTCTTCTAGTCGCCTCTGTATTTCTGTCTTGATCTCCTCAGAGTTCAAGCTCTCTTCCACTTTCTTCTGTATTGCTTGTTCCACTCTCTTTGCAGTTTCTTCTTCCAGCAATCGTAATTCTGCCTCCTGCTGACGCCTGATAAAACAAGAGGAGAGTTAAGAAAACAGAGATACAAAAAAAATGCATTTTTCCTCTCAGCAACTCTTCTTGAAGCCAAAAAAGAAAAACTGAAATTGCATTTGACAGAAAAGTTCCATTTTCTCCTTTCCTTAATTTTCTGCATAATCAATGACAAACTAACCTTCATGTTGACAAAGGCACTATATGTATGCTTATGCTTTTAAGGCATACCTCTAACAGGTTCCTGATCCAAACAAATGAGTTTCAAAACTGGTGAACAGTAGATAAATGAGGCATCCAATTTGATCATCATATATTACAACTTGAAATATAGCAGTATCTTCCTTCAAAAAAGCCTGTGGAGAAGAATGTCAAGTAACCTGTCGCAGTTTCAAAACTCAACACCAAAACACATCAATCTTAACATAGAACAGCGTTTTGACAAACCAAAACTCTACATTTTCCAAAATACATGAACGTTTGAGCGTCTTTAGACCACAAAGTGATGGCAGAACAATCAGGCATCCAAGTAGGATTGCATCCAATGTTCGTGGCCCAAGATTAGAGGTCAACAAGGACCGAGGACAAACCTTTATTGTAAACGTTCCACTTTAAGTATCCTGAATCGACAATGGGATATGCAATAGGTCAGCCCTCATAGTTGCATCCTTAATGAAGACTGCATTGTTGCGCATCTGTCTGACATCCAAGAAAAGGTGCGGTACAATTTTGTTGCCATATGGTTCATTATGTAAGGGGCTTACTAGTGGAAATACACTGTTTTGATCCTTTGCTCTTGGACCTCGGTTAGCGGATGGCACATAATTGTAAGTTACATTTTCAAGATAACCTTTTTTTTAGCTGTACATACCGGACCTATAAGAAAAAGTGAACTTGCATACTTGAGCCAAAGCAAAAGAAATGGCATGGGTTTATAGAACAACTTCTGGTTGAACTTGGAATAGATTGGCCTTTTGGGAAATCAAACAAACAGGTTGCATGTAACGAAACTTTCCCCATCACAGGTTTAACCCCCATTACTTGCAAAATGGAAAAAAAAAAATAGACAAGCATCCCTCCAGCAGATCTCTGCCATCCGCAACTCATTTTTCCTTTGTATACTTTTGCCCCTCACCCATGGGAAGGTCTTACCATAATACCCCGTGATCACCATCCGCTGAACTTTTCATCTCGCCATTAAATCAAAACAAAATTTTTTAACTGATGGAATATCATTCATGGGTTGAACACCTTGACAACCTTGATTCAACTAGATTCAAACATTTGAAGAGCGAAAAGACTTCACATCCATCCCAATACTCCGTGTATATGGTATATTTATGGTACAATATATATACACACACATATCCACATATATATATGTATGTATATGCACACATCCGTACATTGCACAAAAAATATTCTCCAAAAACAGAGGATAACGACTTCCTAAACGTTTACTTTTACTTCAGTGAGGTAGGCTTAAACAGGCCAGGCTGCCCAAACCATTTATTATAACCAGCTCCCCTCAGGCTGAGCCTGATCAAACGGAGGGATTATGGATAGGGTATTGCATTTATCACATTCATATGGAACTTTTTTCTGTAGACGATTGTACAGGTAATCTATATTAAACTTTGGGTATTGTATAAAAAGGAAGTGATATAAATTTTGTGCACGCTGTTGTGCCATTTTGACGCTCTTTTCCTTATAAACCAAAGATTGAACTTTTATCTAATGTATAGAGAGGGATGCGGATATGGACTTATTTCACCAGAAGAAACACGGAAGAACTTCAGATTCTCTCCATAACCAAATGCATGCAGTAGGTTGTGTTTAAAAAAATTGACGACGTAGCCAAATTACTAACAACAAGAACTGTCTTGTGGCAGTAATTCATAACTGAATAAAAAAAACACATAAGAATTGCCTTGAAGAAACATAATGAGTACGAAATTCAAAAAAAACGAATGTACTACCAAGAACTTACTATATGTGTATTCCATTGAACTGTGCATGCAAAACAATAAAATCAAAGGAATATGCCAAATGCTTAATCGGTCTTCAAATGCCTTTCACAAACATATCCTGAGCGTTTCAGATTGGAAGTGCAATTGGCATTCAGGGATCTTATCGTAAAGTATGGATTGAGTTCTTAATTCAAAGAAGCAACTTGTAGAGAAGCCACTGAAGCTAGGATGGAAAACAGATGCTCAGACTGCCACTAGGGAATGGATAGCTTAAGTATAGTGAGATTATTCACCTCATCACTGCAACATTATATGGAACTGATACTCACAGGATGCCATTAACTCCCTCATGATTTTTCTTACTTTGCCCTCAACCATTGGCCTCTTGGGTCCATTATCTTGAGTTTTGAAGTGGTCAAAGATGACATGAATCTTGGGAGAGACGAGCTCTTTTGTCCATTCAAGAAACAAAATATCACATGTGGGACATGACTCAAGCTCTATTGGAAAAATATAATACAGAGTACAGACACTACCAACAAAAATAGCAAGCATGATTTAACCTCGTACTCTTGTCAGCATCTTCGTTGAAACAGTACATACACATTACATGCATTTACGTTGAATTTCCAGATCCTAAATAACCTTGTAAATGCTACTGAGGCCCCTTAAAAAATCAAAAAAAAAAAAAAAGAAAGAGAAATGAGAAATCAAGAGAGTTGAATTCGTAATCCTTGTCTGAATAACATGAACTGGAAGAAGTAAGCCTAAACAATAATCACCATCAAGATCACATACGTTATACAGCCCAAACCCTAAAGCATATGGAATTTCAAGAAAGAAATTAGATAAAAAGGTAACAATGTACAGTAGGTAATATACCTTTTCTTCTCCTCTTCTCCCTTTTTCAATTTTTCATTGGCATTTTTGTGCTCTATCGGCCCAATACTTGGAGATTTTTTAGTAGGAGACACGGACGTAGACCTACTTCTTTGTCTCTTATGACGCCTTGGCGTTGGAGTGCGACTTTTTCGATGACGTGGAGATATTGAACGACTTTTTCGACGGCGTGGAGATTTGGAATGACTTCTTCGTCTGTATGTTAATTAGAAACAGTTAAGCAACAACTAGTATTTGAAGCACCAAAGAAAAAGCTATACAGTAACATGCCAATCTACCATCTAGCATAGCATATGTAAAAGTTACCTCTTACATTGATAAGAATAAACTGTGTGCTCCATCTTTTATCACAAGAAATCGCTAATGTCATAATCGAGCAACGAAAGGACACCCATCACCTGCTCACTTCCCACGTCAAGGGAAGCAACTGCTTTCTTAGTTTTTCAAGTAAAGAATGTATTCTAGCTCACTCATATTACAATTGAGGTTATTTGATCCAAATATCTCTCTATAGACATTCAAATCTCCACCAGTCGGATTACACAACCACAAACCCTTTAAGATTGAGCAACATAACCATCAGATTGAGACAAGAATGGACAATACTTGAACAAAGCAGCATGTAGATATGAAGGTTCTCATGGAAAGGCAGCAGCATATCATGAGCAAATACCCAAACGTACACAACGTGACTATCGATCCATCTGCTAGGAAAATCTAAAACAAAGAAGCCAAATCATGAGCAGTTACTACATACAAAAATTGCATCAGATGATGCTCCGTTCATATTCACACTAATCTTAAATCCCCCAAAAAAATTTATAAACTTTGCTACTGAGCAAACATGACATTTACGCTTCCTAAACAGTTAAAGAGTTCTAGGGAGTCAACCCACGAACTAAGAGTCACTATCGTTCCACTGCACGCCATATAAAAGCACCCAATTTAAAGACCATAGTAACATCAGCCTCCCTTACAACTAATTGCATGCGTGCGACATCAACCTTTTCCCCTTTGCGTTAAACATAACACCAACTAAACAAACACAATCACCTCAACGCAACTTAATAAACCATAGAAAAACAGATGTGAATCTTCAAGGATAAAATGTCTTATTGCAATACATCTATAAGGGTGTGCGTGTGCTTGTGTGTGTCGTGGGTATAAGTAATCGGGTATCACCTGCTATAAGAATAAGGAGATCGACTTCGATCTTTCCTGCTTCTGCGCCTGCGCACTATCGGCGACGGAGACCGCGAGTACCTCCCCCGGCTGTAAGACGGTGACCTCGATATATCCCTATCCCTACCCATCTCGATTACTCAAACACAAACACTTATCACCTGCAAAAAGATGAAGAATATCAGCGCCAATTTTTAAGTACTACATCAATAACAGGCTGTAAACCATTTTACTTTTTCGTACTTTCTGATCGAAGATTTCCGGGTAACTTAAAAATTTGGTCTTTAAGGTTGACAACCCCTAAAACAAGACGGATTCAAGAGCAAGATACAAGGCTTCGTATGTGGGTACTTGAGAAAAGCGGCCGAGATAAGAGATTGGATGTTAGGATGGAATTTGGTTTTGGGTTTTGCTTTGGGAAGACACGGTTTTACTCAATTAATCTAGGGGAAAGTAGTGATGACCCTCCCTTACGTTGTGCGTTTTGTCCCCTCCACTTCAAATTTAAACACTAAGCCCCCACAGTTTAAGAAAATGGGCACGGTTGACGGAAGCTGTTAAATTAAACAGCGCGTGGTCAACACATGCGCTGACTAAAGTTTTTTTTTAAAATGACAATTTTGCCCCTTCTCCTGGCTCTTCAATTTCAATGTCTTCCTCTTCACCTTTTACCACGGCACCACCAGAACGGCGCCGGCGCCGGCGTCAAAGTAGCCTTCAACTACCACCGATTACCTCGCCGCCGCAACAGCCCCAGTAAACTCCTGCTCGCCCTGGCAAACTCCCCGCCGCAACAGCCCCGGCGTCAAAGTAGCCTTTAGTGACGGACGCCGGAGCTCCGATCACCATCTCCACCACCGCACACCTGGGTCCCCATATGTCCGCCGCAGACTCCTGCTCGCCACGAATCGACCAACCACGCTACGACCACCAATCAATTGGTCCACCTACGGCCAACGTCGGAGCAGTCCCTCCACCAGGCACCCACACACGTCGCCGCACAACTACCATTCCTGTCACATGCTGTAGGCCACCAATCGGCCATCCAAAACCATACTGAATCCTAAACCCCAATTGATCATCAACATCAATCAGCACCGCCGATCTATCCGCTCTGCCTTTAACTCCATCAGCGTGGCCGCGCAACCAAACCCAATCTTCAAAACCCCAATAGATCATCAAACCCAATCACCTACACCGGCCACCCACGACTCCCAATCACCATCGCCGGTGACCATGACTCCCAAGCCCCGTCACCAGACACCCAACCGCCACCAATCACAATCACAACCACAACTACGGGGAAGGGGAAATGCAGAGAATGGGATGGGGAAATGAGTGAAGAACAGGTAGAAGAAGGGAACAGGTAGAAGAAGGGCACGGGTTTGGGCATGTTTCCCAAAAAAATTGAAGGTTATATGAAAGGATAAAAAGGGTATTTTACAAAGATCTGTTACTGTCAATTAATTGTGCCCATTTTCTTAAACTGTGGGGAGGCTTAGTGTTTAAATTTGAAGTGGAGGGGGGCAAAACGCACAACGTGTAAAGTGGAGGGGGTCATTCCCTACTTTCCCCGTTAATCTACTTTCTGATAAACCCCCCCCCCCCCCCCCCCAATATCGAATTTCTTGATAAATCCTCACTCCTAATGGCAGTTAAATATTTTTTTACGATATTTAGTGACATTATAAAATATTTTTAAATGTTGTCACTAATCATATTTAATATTATTAATTATCTACTTAACGTAAGTTATTCTTACTTTTTTATACATTATTTCAGTCTCTCGTTCCTACATTAAGCTTCGTGACTATTGCACATGTCACTATTGACAATAAAGAGTGAAAACTTATAAGAAGATGTCACAAATACAAGTGAGCATCAAATCTTTTAAACCGGTCTAATCCGCTTAAATCTATCAACTTAATTCAAAGATTTTAACAGTTTGGTTTTACAATTCGTAAACCGACTTCCCTTCTTTCTAGTCACTGATCAATTTTCTCGAGTGGATAACAAACCAAACATAATTGACCTATGATATATGAATACATTTCATGGATATTCATTGATTATTTGCACACATATGGCACTAAACCCAAGACAAAGAAACAAACCCTTAAAAATTAAAAGAAATGAAAATATCGAAAACACTTAAAACCACAAAAGTCTAGTTATAACCACAAAAGTTTAGTGATCAATATTTCTTGTATATTTATTTATTGTTTCTCGTATATGAATAATAATGGCATTACTTGAGTTTTCATTATAACGTATATGTGGGGTGCAATACATATATTTTATGTTAACACGAACACTTACATGGTAAACGTTACAAGATAAGATGCAATTTAATAAAAACATAACCGCAAGTTTGAATAATATTCAGACCGAATAATAGGATTTTTTTTTTCCAAAGTGGGTGCAAAGCGATCCAAATCGAACTGTCCAAACTGATAGTGTTTGGCTTCTTCGATTCAAGAATTTTCAAAATAATGAGTAACAATTCGATTTGCAGTTTGACCCCAAAAAGAAGTGTGCTCGCTCCTAAGAAATACTATAATGCAACAAGCCTTCCAAATTCAAAGGGAGTGGAAGCAACACTGATGCATCCGGGAAGGATAATAACGAATATTGGGGTGGAAGCAGAAGCATGTGCAGGGTTTGTTGTAATACCAGTCAGTATTGGAGAAATCCTCTGTACGCAACAATTTCGTTCGGATCGTGGTTGGAGCAATTTCCTGCAACCCTTAGCCAAAACAATACTAGCAACAATTGTAATGGAAAACACTTTTGTCGCTAAAAGTGCAACCACAAGTGTCAATCAATGAGTCTTAGCAACATGTTTTTGTCTCTGGATAGGGGGTCAGTGAAAATTTGCTTCAACTGTCGCCTACCAATATTTGTGAAAAATCAGAATCCATGTCAAGCTTTGGCTGCAAAAATCTCGAGCGCTTGGGCATTATTAAACTTGGGGAATCCTCCATATTTATAAAAGTTTCTTTACAAGTTGAAGTCATTGGTAAAATTAGGCTCGTAACTCTAGAAATAGGGATATACTTGAAGCATTGTGCCTTGGTCGAAATAAGAATGGTTTTGCAAGTAACTTTGAAACACTTGCAGGCATAACTCTTGTGGATACTTAAAAGAGGTTCTTTTACTTTGTAGGACTCCCTTCTTATTTGTTAACAATCTGGATGCACTATTTCCATCGTCTTCCTCACAGTGGCCTTCTCTAGTTAGTTCTTAGGTTCCACCGGGATTAGGGGTGGGGAGGGGAGAGTTAGACGGAGGGTTTGGGCTGGGGTTGTCTCATTCTTTTTATATAGTCTGGGGGTAGCTTGGGTTGTCTCATTCTTTTCATATAGTGAACACGATGGGATCTTTGATTGTGAGTGTATTTTTTGGTGAAAAGGAAAGAAAATACAATTACTTTGAGAAAGCGACTCTACAAAATCGGTCAGCATAAGGCTGTTCATCTCTCTAGGTGCCCCTGTAATATGGACATAGTTCCGATTGGCCTGCTCCCGCATTGGCTAAGTCGCGTGCACATTTCTTTCCTTGTTTCGAGGTGTGATTAAGAATGCATCCCATTTGTTTGATGAGTTCTCGACAGTTCTCCACCAAGCTTGGCCCGCAAAGGGTGGTTGGGGATTTCTTGTTCCTTGATCTAGAGTAGGGTAGCTGCAAAGTCAGATTTCATTGCAATTCTCAGCCAGTTCCTTTCACAAACAGTTGTTGGATCTCAGACTTCAGCATTTAGGCTTGTATTTTTTTAATGCTGCCTAAGAAGCCTTCCATCCCTCCTCCATTCAGCATTCACGACTGGAAGTTGTCACCATGAGAGTTCTTATATCTGTTCTTTTTTCCTTTCTCGGCTTCTTATGTATCTGTTCTTTTTTAGGAGCAGTCATGTTTCCTAAATTTGGTTCATCTCCCAATCTCGTGTTGCGTATGACATTCCGCATTTGGAATAGCATAGCATTCCGCATTTGGAATAGCATAGCAGTGGCCTCCCAGGCAAGGATTTCAGCGATGGTGAAGCAGGCTAATCTTACATTTCCTTCGCGAGTAACTAGTCTTAGACAGCATTTAAAATCACTTCTAGTTTTGATTTTTTATTTTCAAAGAAACAAAACTCAAAACCAGTTTTATTTTTATTTTTTACAAAAAACAAATGAGTGTTTGATTATCCAATTTCTTTTTCTTTTTTTATGTTTGATTACCCAATTTTTATTTTGAATTTTTTCTTTAGTAATGGTGGCGGTCGCCGGCCAGCGATGGCGGTAGGCAGTGGTTGTCGATGGCGAGCCGTGGCTGTAAAGCTAGGAGGTGCTAGTGAAATGGTCTTAAAATAAAAATCAAAACTCCAAAATGAGAATTTCAAAAACAACCCTGTCTTAAAAAATGGATTTCATAATTAAAGAAAAAAACAAAAAATGTGTCAACGCGTTTTTTTTTTCAGTTTACAAAACTAGAGAAAAAATTAAAAGTCAAAACGTTTTCAACCGAGCCTTAGTTTACAGTTTTAGAGGTCAAATCGTGGATGACCGAGAAAGATCGAATGCGCCTATGTCTAAGGACTGAGTCGAATATTTGGGTTAAGCTCACACTGTAGAAAATTGGAGCGGGCAAAGTATTAGGGTTGCAATATCCCGAGCAAGAATTTCACCACAAGAGTGATCCTTGGTACCGAATGTTGGACACCTAGAAAATTCCTTGAGAAAAAAGAGCCATTTATTGCGTCAACAAAAAGTAAGCAAATCACTCAGCCCGGCCCTAGAAAAGACGTGCGTCGCGCTGGTGTGAGTTCTGACTTGCCATCCCACCATGAAATTGGTGATGTCAGTCTCGTTCGTACCAATTGCACCATATTCTCATACCAAAAGGCTGCACGCTCGATGCTACTACCTACTCCTGTGGTCTTTGATAACATTTCAGAACAGCTAAACATCACAAGAGTCTTGGGAGAATTACAAAGGCAGAGAACCTGTACACTAACACGAAACTACACTAGGGCTGGCATGTCCTGTAAACCTCACCCCGCATTACGTCTATTGGCCTGTGTTCATTTGTGTAACGCTCAGGTCCCAGATACATACCCGTCTTTTCCAAAAGAGCAACACTTTCATCCCTACCAAATCTTGAAGCATAGAGTTTGAAGTATTCGAAATCCTGCGAAGCACCAGGAATGAGAAAAAAAAGTTATCAAAATATATCAAATAAAAAGAAGCATTATGGAGGATTAGTCAGTGGATGTAGAATGATTGTGAAGTGCAGGACAAAAAAGAATAATGGAAGTAAAATAGATACAGAAACCATCTACATTTCCTTAGGGTGTTGCAAACAATCCCACCCTGTTTCTCATATCGGGTTTTGTTGGTGAACTCAAAAGTTCTCAGTTCTGAGGCAACTTGTAAAAGTGGTTGATGGTTTTAAGATATTAATCACAAGAGGTACAAGAAGAAAACAGACATGACCCAAAACAAAATGTAGAATGGTAAAAATGGGACCAGCAAGCCATTCGGCTCCCAATGTAGAAAACAATAGATTGACGACAAGAAAGGGATATTTGAACCGGCACAAGAGAGTAAAATGAGTACCTGCAAGCCACTCAAAAGTCGCTCCAATCTAACTGAAGCAACTGGTTGACAAGAAGATGAGAACACCTCACCGGGGTAAAACAAGACTCCGTCACCTGGGGGAAGGCCACGCCTGAATCTGATCTGCTCAGAGATATTGTTGGAATTAAAAAAGATTCAAATAAAATGTTATATCACTTATCTAGTAAATCATAAAGAGACAGAAATACCTCTCCACTCGGAACTGTTGCCTTCTCGTAGCAGTTTGCACCCCAATACAGAAAACCTGTTCCACCTTCTTTCCATACACGCCACATCACTGCCCGGTGTTGTGTACCACGCATTCCCAGGTGCCAGTTAGGATGAGGATCAGATGGTCCCATGCACACATATGTCCACCATTCCTGTAGATACAAATCATGAATGCAATAGATGCCATGCACATGATGGTAGAAAAAATGAACCTACCACGCCCGACCCCGGCAAAAAATCTTAATATAGATAGAATAAAAGCAAAATTTTCTTGCTAATTATAGAGCTTTCTTTAATCTGAATAAGAACAGCAACCGCAAAATTTCTTGCTAATTGCAGAGCACGTTAACATGATGCTACATTTATTATGTAGGCATATGTGTATGTAGTACAGATGTATAGTAAATAAATAAAAAGGCGCTTAATCACAGAAGGCCCTGACCTTTAGCCTAGTTATAAAGACTCAAATTCCAAACACATGGCAGTACTTCAATTACATATGATGGGTTTAGCATAAGGATTTTAGCAGAGGTGGAGAAAAGAACTGCAGTAGAACACTGCTGAAAGTCCAAGATCAGGGAAAATTACACTCACAACCAGAGTTTGTCTTATTACACTTGCTACTACTCCCACTATAACACTTGACACCCCTTCACATTTAAGTTGGAATATCAACTTGCTCCCTCCGTGATCCTTCCTTTCATTTTATCATCAAAAAAATATGAAAACCGAGAAATACCCAAATCCCACTAGACCAAACTCTTCACCACCACAAACCCACCATCACCAACCGATCGCACCCACCACCACAACAGATACAAGGCCACCACCATAAGTCCACCTTCACCAACCCATCCTACCAATCACCACAACAGATTCACAGCCACAACCACAATAGAACATTCTACACTGCCAGAGTGTACCTATTAAAGCGAACAGGCAGCACGTTTGGCAAACCTCACACAAGGTCAGTATGCTAGTACCTTAATAAAATATTTTTGGATTGGATTGGAACCCAGTTACAGACGATGTCCGATAAGACTGAAAGTATCTTTTTGAATCATAAACCAACATTCACAGGAGGAGAAGAAAATTACTTCAAGCAAATAAAAACAGAGAAGGTCGTAGAAGTTTCCCAATATAAAATTCTCGGAGTCAGGGGAGACTAGTGTCATGAATATTACCTCACCATTTTCAGGTTGTATCTCTGCAATGATATCCTTTACCAAATCCTCTCGGTTACCCACTACCCATTCACTGCAACAGTGAAAACAATGGTACTTATATTCTATAAGATAGAGACAGACAGAATGTTCTCTTATTCAAATGACTTATGTGACAATCAATTAAGATCAGAAATAGAAAACATTCATTCTATAATCTATATTACATTGTCAGCATACAAGTGAGTGGCTAATATGATTGCAAAGAACTAACACATGCACCACGAAGGACAGAAAAAGGGTTGTAACCCCTCATTACAAATTGACTGCCTTTAGGGACCCATTTGCCTGGAACCAAAGTCGACATCGTAATCAATTAAAAAAGCATTTGGAAGATGGTGAAACTCTTACACTCGATCCCTGGCATCTAGATGCAGCCCTACTGATCCCCCGAAAGTCTCGACGACATATTACCTACATTACACCTAGGGAATCCATCAACATATAGATTACTAACTTCATTGCCTGGTGAGGGTGTTGTGGGGTGGGGAGGGGGAGAACTGCACATCATAGAAGAACGACCTCAAGCAAATAACTAGAATAGCACATAAGTCAATGCGCTCATGTTAGAAAAAGGCCCAAACAGAACTTCTCTGCATACATTTCAAATGGAAGAAATTTTTCATCCGAATAATCTTTTAAGATGAATCCCCAAATAGCAACCTCCCACAAACCAACCCCAAACACACACAGAGACAGAGCAATCCCCAACTAAAAAAAGAAAAAGTAGCCCTCTAAACTACAAAAAAAGAATGCACGACTGCCAAAATGCAATAAGAACAGACAGAAACTAACTGATGATTCATTCACCCCAGTGCTTGTACACTTTAAAGTGTTTTACATCGCAACGAGAGTTTTAAAGGAAGATCTAGCACACAGTAGCAATTGAATCCAAGGACGGATTTTACCTAGGCATGCTAGAATAGACAAGTGAAAGTAAGTACCATGAAAGAAACATGAAATTAACACAATACCTCGTACAATATATTTGAGTATGCGGCCGCAGAAACTCAGGTACTTTCAGGAAAGCCTCAAAGTTATTTGAGGCCAGGGGCGCATCACCTGGACCTGAAACGAAGGCAGAAAGCACTCTAAGAACATCTCAAAAACAGCATTCGAGGCAGTTAAACTAATAATATTTTAACATTTTGTCCAAAGATTGAACCAATCGAAGAATGTTTGGCTAGCACATAAATTAAATTCCTATGAAACAGCAGAAATAGCTTCAAGTTGCAGAGCATATCTTCTAACCAGTGAGTGGGTCCCATTCTGTTAGATGCAGTCTGATACTAATTCCATACCACTACATACAGGCAGGCAGAATTCTGATATGCTTAGGCTTGAAAAAGAGAACATATCAAAAGTCACTAGCCCAATTCCATCCAACCACTTAAGTCCAACCAAGAGTCACATAGCATAGAATTATATGTAAACTCCCTGGAAGATGTTTGAGAGACCTCTATCACAGTCACCAAAGGATTTGTAATGTGCAAAAAAACGATTAGGATATCACAAAACTCAAAAAACCTCAAACAAATTTGAAAATTCATCTAAACGACCACGAAAATTCTTGACAGCCAACAAACTGCTGGAATATCTTCAGCATATAATGCAAATGATAGTTCCTCCTAATTGCAAACTTTTGTACACTTGATGTATCTACCCAAACTTCTAATGAAATAAGAAGGCATTAACTAGTAAGCAAAATCAGAAGCAAATAGAATCCAAGGGATTGTCAATTAAGAATAAGCAATTTCATCAAATGAAGAAGAAAAGAAAATTTTACTGGAATTAGTAAGCCTGAACATTAATAAAATACTAGTTTGATACCCATGCGTTGCAACGGGTCACTATGTACACAACCATGACGAATTCAACTATTCGAGAATATTTGGGTCAAACTATGAGAAAAAGAGTGATGAGTGAATATTATTTATCTTAAAAGAAAGAAAGAAATTACTATGAGATATATAAACAATCAAAAGGAAAAAGAAACCTACTAACCTTGAAAAGAAAATATCAATCTATTGGGTACGAACTAATCAAGGAAATATTTATATGGATGACATGGAATAACAATGGGGTAAAGACCATTAAAACTTAACATAACATAAAAATAAACAAAACATGATTCCAACTATGTCACCTGTATACAGAAAATAGAAAGTATCCACACTGAAAATAAAAATCTAAAAATTTTCACTAAAAACAAAAATCTAATCCTCAAATGTCTCCTACATACAAAGAACGGAAACTTTCATGAAAAATAGTCATCCAAGATATAAAAAGATTATAAATATTTGAAGATAAATGAAGAACGCATAAGTGCTTGATGAACTTACCAGGTTATGTCCAACAAAAAGTATGAAGCAAGTGATGTTTATGTGAGAAGCGCAAGAAAGTTGTGAGAGATATATTAGGTCAGAAGCATGATAATTTAAAATCTAATAAAAGAGAAAACGTGGTAATGATGATGAATTTAAAAGAGGAAATGTTCGACATTGTGTTATGATGAATCTAAAAAAAAGAAAACTTTGAAATTATATCACGGAAGATAGATTAGGCTTAACAATTTCTGTTAAATCATTTCACATTTATGAACTCCTATTTTATGGGCATAACAATTTCATATACAAACTATATTATCTGAGTTCACATTTAAGTTTAGTGGTAGATGTTAAAGTTTAGGCATTAGAAGATGTGAATTCATTTGAATCTGGAATTTGGATAAAGACATTTTTTCTGAAAAGGATATCATAATAGCAAACTATAATGACATAATAAAAACTAATGTAAAAAAATAAAAATAAAGAGAGTTCACATGCACATATGTAGAAGGAAGAGAAAGTCCAAATAAAAGCCTGGTTGACAACTTTTTCTTAGTTTGGTTTTATAATGAATATATTAATTTATAAATTAACCACTCTAATTGATCTCGAAAGAATATTTACATTGATTTCAAGATGTTAGATAGAGTTGCAATTAAGGATATAATTGCATAAATCTATATCCTTTCCTCAATTAGATTAGATATTTCAAGGTGAGAAATTGAAGATATTCATGGTTGAAGATTGAGGAAAAGGCAAAATTTTAGGGGTAGATAGAGAAGCTGGGAATAGAAGAGAGAAAATTAGGGGATAAGACAAGATTTTAATTATGGGTAAGATTTTTTAGGCTTCGAGCTTAGGAAGAGGAAGAAAGTGAGTGATGAAATCCCGAAATTGATGGTTTAATTAGGGATTTAGGTTTGCCTGTGCATGAGAGAGAGGGGAAAAAGATGAGGCTGCCTATTTGGGACTTAGGAAATATTTGTGGAATCAAATTTTAATTAGATTAATGAGAAATGATAATTATGGACACTTGATTAAGGTGTTATAATTGCAAGTTACATTTGAAATTTAAACTGATAAGATAGATTTTAACTGAATTCAAAGGTAGAAAGTCATAATTGTAAGTATTTAAAATTGATTTTATTTAACATTAAATAAAACTCACGTGGCAAAATGAGAGAGTGTCCACATAGGAGGTGACGTGGCCACTTTCTCTCAGCTTCGACTTTCATATATATATAATTAGATATGTAATCAGCAATATCCATGTCTAATAGCTATTGTTCTGATACTTATGACTAATATCTTAATAATGAACGATGAGCAGCTACATTCCATCAGCTATCAAACCTATTGATGTCAGGTCATAGACTGATTGATAAATCTAAATCAACCACCCAAACAGGCCCAATAAATAGGATTTTAGTGAAAAATTGAACCTCAGCACACCATGCCAGTCATAAACTGAACCACTAGCACACATGAGCGATTGTATTGCCACATCCTTCATTTTTCCCTTTCTGAGAAAAATGAATATACCATTATGCTGCTAACCACACCAAGGAAACACAACCCAAATTTCAAGCACCAATACACAGCTTTTAAAATAAGGCCCATGCAAGGGGCTGTAACCCAAATGCGGATGCTCAATACTTTTACACACGTTGACATAGAAGCGGAGAAAAAACAGGCGTAGCATCATTTATCTTATAAGAAGTTGAGTATGTTCATACCACAGTAATAAGTAGTTAGCACACGCGCATCAGGTGCATAAGCATGAATTTCACTAGCTTGGGTGCGAATTGAATTATACTGTTCCAGGTTCAGAGGCTGGCATAAAAAATAGATGCACGTTAGCATGTGCAAATAAACCAACGAGAAACAGTATCCTTTAATGCTGCCAAGGACAGCATATGCCTACAAGAAGAAACCAATCGTTTGATAGCATTGATTGAAAAACCCAACATAAGACAAGGAAAAACACAAGCAGTGTAGTAGAAAAACGGAGATCTGAGACTTCGTCGTAGGACCTTGAGCCTCATGAATAAATAATGAAATAGTTATCTCGAATACCAATTTGCTAATGGTCAGCCTGTTCATACCTCATCCCACAAGTAGAAGTAGGCTTTTCCCCAGTGATTCTTTGTTCTCAAGATCTCAACTTCCTTTTGCAAGTAGTCTGTTGCTGTATCACCACTGTTGCATGTCAAGAAGCTTCTCAATAAACAATGTACTAGATACAAGATAGAACTGAGTGCAGGCAACTAATTGCATACCAAGGAACTACAGGACTATATGGAACAGCATATGCCGCAAGCCGAGGGTCAGAAAAATACTCATCTGACTTTGGATTATCAGCTACATCAGCAAGGAGAAGAGATATCAGACTCGACAGCATACAGATAGAGAAGCGTAATTCATGCTAGGTAACTACAGATATGAGCGTGTTATATCCTGATTTATTAGAACGCGTTAAGGTGTATGAAAGGGTGGAAGAAAAAATATCACGTTTGTGTTGTTCACCAACTTACCTGGCCATGGAGAGGTGTAAGTCAAAACGCGCATACTGTCACCCCATCTGCAGAAATAGGGGCTGATCCTATATTGTAGCAGCCACTTAAAATGCTGATCCAACGCCTCATACCACTCATTACTCCCATGTTCAACACCAAAGCGATCTTCAATTACAGTATCAGATATCTAAATATGATTAAGAAAGTCCGCATTTATTTATATATGCGTACAAAGTTTAAATTTTCTATTTTTTGTTCCAAACAGTATTACTTTCAGTCATATTTTCTAGAACTTTGCGTCAATCAAAGCATATCAATTATTAAGAAAGAAGAATTAAGATAATAAGTCAAATACTATGATGTCTAATTGGCACACAAATTGTCCCCTGCTGCAAGATTACAATAGCTCCACCAGTCTACTCCTTCACATATTCAATCACTAATTAACAGTGCACAAATTCTTCTCAGTTAATAGTAGTAAAATCTCGAGGTATCAATCATAATCTCTATATACATATATATAAACATCAGCACATAAACTAAAATATATGCGTATGTACTGATACTATATAGATATATAGATATATATATATATATGCACACACACATATGTATATGTATGTGTGCGTGTGCGTGTGTGGAGGGAGAGAGAGAGAGAGTCATGCGTAATGCAAGGAAACTCCTAACATCCAGAACAAAGATCTGTTACACCAGAGATGCGTCCAAAGTGTAAACATAACAACCGGACATGTAGCTACTCTATAGCCCGTGCTTTGTGTTGATATTTCAGAACCAGCTTGCCTTGCTAGTCACTATTTAAAGCCTACCAGTTAAATACAGCGATGACAGTGATGCAGACTCCTGGACTCCTACGCTCCAACCATGCATTTGCGCACTGATGTAAATCATGGAATACCACAAAGTAGAAAATCTATATGCAGCTTCCATATCTTATTCGATATCACCTAACAATTTGTTGTTCAATACTGAAACTTGAGAAAACTTTACAGTTAACGCCTCAAAGACCAAATTCAGAAAAATGAAATAGATAAAGGATATCTAGGTAGAATAGTAATAAATTACAGCAGACACAAATGCATCTATGGACACACGCCTACAACAAGAAGATATGATTTAAAAAATGTAAAACAAGATTTTGGAAACTCGTAGATGGTTATGCATCCAATCCACAACTAGCTCCCAGAGGATCTATGAACTGAACTGGAAGCTCAACTTGTCAGATGCAGATGATAACTACTTAACAAACACGTAGACAAAGTAAACTCGCTTACAGGAGGCCAGTGTGGTAACTTAACTCTACCCAACGTAGCTGCCTAGTTCGATACAGTGTTAAAGCATCGAAATCCATAACCAATTGGCAATAAGCCATCAATGCATCAAAGAGCTAATTTATCCAGGTGTCTAGAGATACAGATTGCATTACATGGTTGCTCAAAAGCCAAAAGAAATACCATCCTTAGTTTATAAGGACAAGTCACAAACAGATGCAGGATACACCGATAACAGCTGGAAGTGATGGTGTCGTCGGAAGAACAAAATCCCAGACGGTGATATTCAACTTCAAACGTATTGAAAGGTTAGAAATAGCATCTTCATCCATCATATCTACTGGACCATTATCTGAAAAGAAATCAGAAAATGACGGCAACAGAAGAACTCTTCTTAAAGATGTAGTTGCTGATTTCACTCTTTCTACCTAAAAAATGGACAAAAGCTCATATGAACAGCTTGTAGCAAAAACATGATCAAATAGGAGAGAGAGTCATGAAAAAGTTAAAGTTTCAAAAACCCACAACTTCATCAACTGATTTTCCACTAATGGGCTCCACAATGTCAAGACAATTTCTAAGTTCTCTGTATAGTTGATGCTTCTCAGCTTTGCCCAGGCATTGTGCTGTAGATCTGTGACGAGTGAAACGTGAACAAGGGTGGAAAACTATACGCCTAGACAAATACACTCAAGTATACAAAAAAGTGTAAATTCAGCCATGCTAATTTTGTCCAAAATCAAAATCATAGCAATAAGACGTCCCACACAGAGAAGCAAAATATTAGAATCCCGCATAGAAGAACAAATATTTAACTGAAGAAAGGGATAGACAATCACTCTGCATTTGCTTTCATGGAAGTAATGATAAGCTCTCCTTCATATTGACCCGGAGGTTGGGAACTTGGAACATCAACAGAAACCCAAAGCACAGTTGTTTCTCTGCAGAAATGAGAACCATCTTCATAATGGAAGTAAAAAGAAGTCATCTAATAGGCTTCATAAATTATCTTCTCTTCAGTGAGTAAATCATTAGTGTCTAGTACCCTGCATGTAGACTAATATGTGAGACTGGCAGATCAAGGGGTACAAGTGCATCTGGAACACCTAAGACAGGAACCACACGCCGCAATGCCAGTGCTTGGCCGACTACCAACCTGACCAGAACCAACAGAAGCACCATTAGTTCGAAGTTCATGCCGTCGCCCAATGTAATATGTCTCAAAGAACTAACCTATCACCGGAAGAGGAGCATAGATCAGTACATTGAACCTGTACAACCCCTGCAATGCCAAATTCACCCCACGAAACTTTTGGGCGTATAGCAATTTGAACACTTTCCCTCTCGTTTCCTGCAGCTAGAAGAGATATCTTCAAGGAAAAGAATATTTCAGAGACCAGGGAACCATTGAACCTCAATAATAGCGAATTATTGTCATTTCCCTTTTCATGCTGATGCTAAAATACAGACTTTTCAAACGCTATTTCTGCAAGTAGTTGAGTTGGGTTGATGCAATGCAACATCCCCAGACTAACAGCTTTAAGAAGTACACTAGCAGATAAAACGGATCGTGGCCGCCTATCTCATATCCTGATTCTGAAACATGTTTTATTTTGAGGAAACGTGTTCTTGTTTTTAGCACGTTAATCCTTTGCACTTTCAGCTTTTTCTTTTATTTTGAATTGTTTATTATCAAGATTATCTCCCATCCTTCTTTCGTCCAAAGTAAAAGAAAACCAACAAAACCAATTGCTAGCAGATGGCAATAGAATTGTAGTACCCTGTATTGTGCTAGCCAGACAGTTTTGGGAGGGAGATCATTCACATATAGCCCAAAACACTGCAGGAATAAATTTTTCTACAATAACAGGGGGAACACGGTACCAAAAGCTATTCTTGCAATAAGGTAATTGACTGCACATGCACACCTGTGAGGTAGTACAACACATTACACAGAAACACTTACTGGCTCCAGAGGTCGAGGCATATCTTGTGGTCCCACATTTGCGGTACTTGGCATGTACCACACGTGCACGAGGTCCGAAGATGGAACTTTCGTAGGATCAATAACTCCCCTCAGTGTACTAGGATAATTAGAGCTAGCATCGCCCCATCCATATGCCGTCCCACCTCCAGCAACACCTTCCACTGGAGGCACTGTCATGTCCTGATGACTCCCTGCAGAAAGTACAAAACAGTTTAGAGGAACACATGTTACCTCTGTAAAAAGGCAACTTCTAGTAAAACAACATAAAAGTTAACGAACCAAAGTGGGTTTACTTCCAATTGCCAACACAAAGGAAGCGCTAAACTTCTAAAAAAGGCAAGTAAATCAAGGAATGCTGGCACTACAGTTAAACCTCAGATGCTCTAACAAGGGGGTTCCCAAACTGCAGAAATGCAGATATAACAAAATTACCAAATCCGTCTCAATTACCCTATCCAACAAGCAGAACATACAGAGATTGGCGTCGTGGAATCGCCACCGTACCCCCAACTTCTCGAATATTTACCAAAGTTTACCCGCAACCCAGATGAAAAAAACCCGTAAAATCCCAACAAATCACTTGGAGGTCAATCATCAAGAAACCCTAAACGGAACTCCTCATCTAAAACACTTGCAAACACCAGAAAGCAGCAAAAAGAAGCATAATAACAGAAACGGCACATCAACATGAACAGCTAAAGCACAAAACCCAACACAACACGTCTTAAACAGGTAAAACGTTATATATTAAAGAAATAAAAGACTCACACTCCATACAACAAGATAACTGGTATTGAAGAGTAATTTAACAAAACAAACGATATGAAACAGCGAGAAACTGACCGGAGTTGTCCATTGCTTGGGTTGGGCGATCGTGGTGATTGAGTTATGTTGGTTTTCAGGTGAAAGAGCAAATATGGAAAGCGGACGGAATGGTGGCGGTTTAAATGGTGGCGAAATGAGGGGTACGTGGCTGTATAGATTGGTTTTTGCTGTAGGAAGTTTTTCTTTGGGAGAGAGTGAGTACTGCACCCCTGGTTTTGCTAGTTGCACTACCAATGATAGGTTGTTGAGAAAACTATGGCTAGTTTGCTTTGTACTTTGGGTTGGGAAACACTGACGCTAGTTTAAAGAAAAGGAAAAAATTGGGAATGATTTTGGCTAATGATTCTTCAATATCTTCTGTACGAATACGCGTGTATTCATAGACGTGTGTTAAAAAAAAATCGCACTCTCGCAAGTATTAAAAGGTAGGGTTACGGCCAAGAGAGTGTAATTTCCAGTAAAGTCGTTACAAAAGCAAGAAAAATAGCGAGTTAATGTACTCGTACTAGCGGTGAGCACGAACAATGGATACTTTGCAGAAAGATGCTCCCCTAAGAAAATCCATTTCCTCTCCCCCGAAATCCTATTTTTTCTGCGCCACTACTGATGGCGCATGGAGAAGTGGTACTTCTTTATAAGATCTTTTAGGGTTGTTTTTAGGTTTTCTCCATGGGTGGTTTCTTTGTTCTGACTCGATAGTTTCCTCTTGATTTGATCCACTGATTTTGGGTCAGTGGCAGTGGGAAGGTTAAATCAAGTACTCTCCTATGTCTTGGGGGTGGAGCGCAAGGTGGGTTGTGGCGGCAGCTGTTTGGTAAGTCGACGTCGCAGCGACAATTTGTGGTGATTGTAGGTCGTCTTCCTATATTTTATTTTAGGTTTAGTGGGTGGGCTTGATGCCAGCATCCAATGGTGTTCGGTGTATGGCATCGAGGTCGTAGAGAGAGGTAGTTTCATGTTAAGGTTCTCCTTCCCCCTTTCCGTTCGCTTGGTGCCCTATTTATTTTGTGTTGTTTGTGATTTGGCGGGAAATAGAAGGTGTACTTTTGAATTAGGGTTTGTCCCTCCCTTTTCCCCTGTCGTTGCCCTCTCCTCGATTCGTGTAAGGTCAGTTGCATTGGTGTGCACGCTAGTAGTTTGTGGTGTCGTCTGGTGGCGGTTTTGGTGGTGATGGGAATAGTACTTGTAATCTCCCATGATGACGCATTTGTGTGAAGTTGCCTCCGATTTATTATTTATGAGATGGGTGTTTATGTGAGAGAACATGCGAGAAGTGAGTAGTCTTGGGTTGGTGCTATAAGTGAGTGGCGTTGTTTTGGACAGAGCTGGGTGTGTCAATAACGTATGATAGTAACGCGCCCCTTGTTGAATGGTTAAGAAACCGTTTGTGATTGATTCTTAAAAAGTAGATTTTGATTAAATCATAATCAATTTCTAAAATCAGCTTTAATCCATTTTGAGAATAATAGATTAAAAGTTGTTGAAGGTGTTTGATTAAAAATGGATTAAAATAGGTTTAGTGTAGCAAAATTACTATATAGTGTATTCAAATTGAATTTGAACATTTAATGTTGTTTATATGTAAGGATATTTTAGTAAATATCTCGGTCAAACTTGATTATTTAAAACTAATTAAATCTTAATCCAAGAAAATGGGTATTTAAATTATGAATTTAATCAGTTTTGAGAATATTGGAACAGATTTAATCAGTTTACTTTTTATTTGTCAAACACTTCAAAGCTGATTTAATCTGAATTTAATCAAATTTGACTAATCTATAATTAATCTCAAACACCCTCTAAGCCAATCGTACTAATTAGGTTTTTTGGGAATGTGTTATCAAGTCATGCTAAGTCCACTTCCAATTTGTTTTTGGTAATAATGTTTTTAGAGTTAATTCCAACTTGTAGTCTTCGTGCTTTAATTCCTATTAGCCAAGAGTTTTGGCCTTTTTCTATTAACCTTATGCTTTGTGTGTATTTAGTTTTAAATTCTGTATTTTGATAAGATTTTAATCCTCAAAACCAGGGATGTTGACCATTCAATTTACGGTCATCTGATATATCTTCCTAATTTTACAACCAAAAAGGAAAGGATAAAAAAAAAACCTTCAAACTCGGGTATTTGACTTTTTTCTTTTTTGCCTAATAGTATTGATTCCACATACACACCATGGAACCAAATTGTCCATATCATTTAACTGTAAACTTTTATAAATATGTAGCCATAAAAAAGCAACACACATAACATAGACAGCATCAGGTTGGGATGACAACATCCTTCCGCTCATTCAAACCAATTGGTCTAGCACAACCACACCCTATTACATGCCAACTGCATCTGCCACGCTCCCCTCCAAAGTCATAGAAACGCATCCTTCTCGAGCAGCTCAAGTACCTCATCCTGAGTGTTGAGTTTTGCAACATCAATGGGCGTCTTGCCATCCAAGTTTTGCAGCGTCCTGCAAAAGCAGATGAATGGTGACTAGATGAGCACGGCGAGTATACATAAAACTGGAGGTACCAGGTGAATGTCTGCAGTAGCTTACACAGCGGCACCGTTCTTCAGCAGAAGTGCGACGCACTCCTTCCTTCCATAACCGGCTGCATAATGAAGGGCGCTGTTTTTATTCTTGTCCAAAGCATCAACCTTTGCCCCAGCCTCGAGAAGGACCTGAGCACATTTGACCTGAAATGGATAGAATGCATTTGCTTAGCTACTTACATTGAAACTATAAGACATGGACAAATGTGCTAACCTTGACCAAAAGATAAATAAGCAAAAGATATACGACAACTACTAAAGAAGCATGTTAAAGCTATGCTTGGAGAGACTCACAAGGCTTATATACCCGGATATTGTCTCTATTTTCCAGACTGGGATTCTCAGGGACAAAGCTAAATTAATCTCATAAAAATGCCAAGAGGCAGCGCAATAGGGGGTACAAGTTGATGGATCCTCAATCTTAGCACCAAGTAAGATATCCACTTAAGTTGTAGAACGTGTTTGCGACAATATTCATTGAACAAAACTGTTGCAGTGTGCATCGCTGGTAGGGACGGCAATTTGGCCCGCACCCGGCGGATCTCCGGCCCGCCCCGCACCCATAGGAACGGGTTATTTTACTTTGACCGGATTATGGGACAGGTATGATATTTATTTTTTAAACCCGCAGCGGGTAAGATCGGGTTTGGTATTCTGCCTGATCCGCCCCGCCCCGTAACCTGTATCCAACCCATATGTAGTTTATCTTTATTGTTTTATCCTAACCCTAAATCTGTGTAATCTAAGCCGCCCATCTAAATAATATAAATAGTAGGCAGAAAACCCTAAGCAATAACCACAGATTTTCCTCTCTTTTCATCTAAATAATATAAATAGTAGGCAGAAAACCCGCCGCAACGTTGCCATCTCCACATACCTCCACTCAGCACCGCAGCCACAGTCAGCATCTCCACGGACCAATCATCTCACGGTTAAGACTCCTTTTTAATCCTTGAAGAAACGACTCTCTATCAGTAAAATCCCCTGCCGTTGAAGCTCCTACGCCGGCGATTGCAGTGGCAGCAACGGTGTATTGGATGCCCCTGTCGTTGATCGTCGAGTGTCGCTCCGTTTCTTTGACTCCAGACATTTTATTTGTACAAACGGAATTAGATTCTTCTTCTTTCTGTGTATAATTTTCATTCTATGGGATTTGTATTTAGATTTTTCAATTTTAAGCTTTTTGTCACCGTATTGTTTGTACTTAAAGGTGGGGGTTGTGACTTTGTATGTGGAGATTTAATGTTTTGGTGGCCGTTGATCATGGATGTTTTGTGTTGAACATTTTGGAAAGGAGAAGGGAGAAAAAGGTGAACATGTGGACGGTGGCTAGGGGTTTGAGAGTTGGAGGGCGGGGAGGTGCGGGGGCAGGTTCATTTGTAGTCCGTCGGATCGGGATGGTATTCCCATCCTCTGACCCGATGGCCGGGCGGGTCAGATCGGAGTTATGTACTTGGACTACCGGGCGGGTATGGATCTTATAAACCCCGCATCCGACCCGCCCCATTGCCATTCCTAATCGCTGGCATCACTCAATGTAGGTTTACAGTTAATAATGTTAGGATGTTCAGAGAACAAGAGTAACTTTCAAGAGTCAAAGGGAAACCATACTAGGCACCAGGGCAGACTTCCATTAGAATTCCCTTTTTCTTTTTTCCCCCCTACCCTTTTGCTGCTTCCAGAGTCCAAATTTCTCGCCTTCTCTTCCCATCTCGCCCATTAGTTGGACATTTAAACAAACAGTTCACAAATTAGTATTCTGAACCTTTTCCATGCTATTGTTTACGTCAATGCGACACAAATCATAATTGTATTTCCTAAAATAAGGGCTTTGCCAATCATGTTCCAGCTAGACATATACCAAGAAGAATCCAACATCCAAGACTAGGGTCTGTTCGAAACCATTTGGTTTTCAGTTTTTTCTCCAGTTTACGCGTTTGGCACACAGTTTTCATTTTTTTTTTCCCTTCAGTTTTGAAAACCAGTTTTTAAAACAGGGCCGTTTTTGAAAACTCCCATTTTGGAGTTTTGGGTTTCTAGTTTTTGTTTTGAGACAACCCCACCCACCCACCCCCCGCGCCTGGGTAATCAAATACCCATTTGCTTTTGCAAAAAATAAAAACTAAACTGTTTTGGTTTTATTGGAAACAGAAAACCAAAACTATTAGTGATTTCAAACGCTACCTAAGCAGCACATCATGTAATAGGTTTAAAAGGTGCATTTCAAGATACTACTAACTATACCTCGCCGTATCCACATGCAAAATGTAGTGCTGTCCTTCCCTCTGAATCTTCTTCATCTTTATCTGCACCTGAGGCTAGTGCATTCTTCAACCCCTGCAAATTACAATAGAATAACCGCCTTTATAATCATCTTGAACACTTCTCCAAGGTATTTTTTATATAAAGTAAAATAATGTCTGCACAAAGAAAGTTCTGCCTGAGGCAGATTTAACTCGTTTAAGGCATTTCGAATGGTGGAAAAGAAGCTCATCGACTAGAAACAGTGAAAGAAAAAGTCTGACAAAGACAAGTAAATAAGGTCTATCCTTCATATGAAGATCTTCCAATCAACAAGATAAAAAGTTATATGCAAACCGTACAAAATTCTCTGACAACCAACATACTACATAGCATAGAAAAGCCAACTTTGTCTTGTACAAGCAGCAAATTCTGAAGTTTCTTGCACTGGTTCAAATCGAAAATGTATGCAAGGTTTTATACAAATTCTTCTTTGTTTATCCATGAACTGAACCATCCCTAAAAGTAAAATTGTACTTTTTGTGCTGAATTTAAACTAACTTCACATGAAATGTTAACTGCATTAGCTGAAGTAAAAAATCACAGGACAACAAGTGGCGTGAGCTGACTAAACTTAATTAGCATATTGTGAACTATCCTCTCGTCCCAAAAAATCACGTTCAGCAAAGAGGACCAACTCCAACTAGTTTTGGACAAAGATGCCAATATCGTGCAATACACGATACATATCTTACTATCCCATCCGATACAGACATGTAGCATTACAAAACCATATGGCGTATGCTTATCAAAATTGACATAGTATTGCGTGTATCTTGTAATACAAGATAACTATCTCTGTTTAACAACTATGGTTTTACCCTAAAAAATGCACCAAAAAAATACATGCCATGACCCCTTTAAGTTCCTCCTCTGGTACAAGGACCAGCAAAGAAGCCAAAAAGACCTGTCTTAGACATCTCCCAAGCAAAACTACACAATCCATTAATACCAGCAAACAAGGAAACTAACCACTTTCCAATCCCTATTGCACAACAATGAAAATAAACCTTCTTTATTAATGCCATTATCCCCATAAGATTGGCCGACCACAAGCAGATCATCATGATAATTTGAATAAATAAGCCCTACCAATAAATAGCAGCCCAAGATGAAGTAACAGCAAAGGTAGAGTACCTCCACATCACCAACACTAGCAGTGCGATGAACAATAGATTCATCCTCATTCGCCTGTTCTTCTGTCTCCTCTGGCCCCGAAGTCTCAGCTGTCGCATCTGCATCTGGAACAGCAAGGCCCATTGCTTCGCCCAACTTGCTCAGAACATCCTTGTCATTCCAGTACCTGCATTGCAGGAAAAAAAGATCAAGGGAATAAGTAAAGTAGTTCCACCTTTAATCCACAGAGAATATATCACATGACATCGGTGGCTCAAGCGTGTATGACCTCATCATCGCAGCTGGACCTCCAGACTCTATCTCGTCTAAAATAGGTTTCAAAGAAGGATCTTCTTTGATGCGTGCCATTCGTTCTTCTAGCTGGTTTGCATGCGCTGGATTGCCCAAACTCTCTAGCATCTGGGACATCGATGGATCCTGTGGGGATGTTCACAAAAGTAGTTTCACTTAGCAGATCCGAAGTTTTTCAAATAAAATAAAACACCAATATACCACAAGGCCAGATAGTACCTGCAACAACGCATTCCCGAGGCGCTCAGCCATGGTCATGAATTGAGGATTTTGCATAACCTGTTGCATGGTAGAATAGTACTGTTGCGAATCAAACTGTGGGATAGTTTCTTCAGCTGCAGCACCGTGCAACGTCTTTTGGAGCTGCTCTGCCATCTGGGTAAATGAAGGATCTTTTGCTATCTGTTCAGCTAATTCCTTAACACTTGGGTCCTAGCACATCAAACCATTGGATATTTGAGTTAACACACGAGAGGAAAAAAATTCAAGGCGACAATGTAGTATGCACTGATTCGAGATTGCAAAAGCAGGTACACATGTATCTGCGTATCTTCCCATGAATGAACAACAACAGTTTTAAACTGGGTCCTACGGGAATTATCAGATTTTCTTAGGAAAAAAAAAATGCGACTCCAAACGTATTCTGACACTAAAAATTTCTCACTCTATGATTAATGTCTAGATCTTAAGCAATAAGCACCTAGGTAGCACGGACACGGTGTCGGACACCGACACCGACGGGGACACCGGACACCGCAATTTCCAAAAAACTGGATTTTGGACACCGCAGGACAACGCTTTTTTTTAATATTTTTATTATACATATATATATATATATATATATATATATAAAATAATAAATATCAAATACATTCCATAATCTAAAATAATAAATAATAATGAAAAGCTACGAAAACAAGAAATTCAAATACAACTCATACTTAAACGTTAAATCCAACATAGTACACGGTACATAACATAAGAAATTAAGTCTTAGAAAGACCAAAGTCATACTTATAGGAAACAAAGGAAATAACTGAAATAAGTGATCAATCGATTAAGTGCTCAATCTACATAAAGCATTGCATTCTGAAATTAAGGTTCTGAAATTAAGTTAACAAAATAACTAAGTCAAAAAAAAAGAGAGAGAGGGTTCCTGAAACAACTCGAACGTAGAGGAAAAAAAAAGACTCGAATCTTAAGTCTTAAGACTTGACAGAGGAGAAATAAAAAAAGAGGGAGAGCCAGAGGACTTCGAAGTTCGAACAGAGAGGGAAGGGAAGGGACCTGTGCTTCAGCGACGGCGGCGAGGACCTCCGGCAACGATGCAGTAAGCTCCGGCGATGGCGACGGCGTGTCAAGCTAGCTGCTTCGGTCTTCGCGACTGGATCTGTTGGCTTCGGCTTCGGAATGTTGGCAAACAGCTCCGGCGACGGCTACAAGTCAGTAATGGCTTCCGTGAGGTGGTAGATAGCTGACGGCCGTAACGTAAGTATTGCAGATGGTGTTATTTTTCAGATTGGGGATTTAGGGCACAATTTGTTTGACCCCCGAAATTTTTTAGTTCCAAAAATTCCAAAGTTGCCCCAAACGGTCCGACACAGTGTCGGAAAATTAAAAAAAAAAAAATCGGACACCGATTGGCGGTGTCCGGAGGGTGTCAGGGTGTCCGTCCGTTTAGGACACCATAACTCCCCCTAGGAGGGGTGTCCATGCTTCCTAGGTAAGCACACACCCAATAGATCAAAGTATTAGTTTATGGACAAATTTTCCTAAAGACGAGGAATAGGACTTCCAACTAGATTAGCTCGAAAATGGAAGGTTCACCAATATAACTTTCCCACAATGAAAGTAAAAAGGGGAAAGGTGTCCTGGTTATGGCCTTGAGATTAATACCGAAGATTCAATAGTTCATATCCACGATGTCCTCAAACATCATAACCAAAATATAACGAAAGAGAAAGATTTTGACTGAGGGTTGTCTTCCTACACAACGACTAGTTGTTATATCATGTAAGACAACTTAAAAGATAAATGTTTGACAGTATTTTCAATCTAATATGCAACATACAACCAAACTTGATACAATACGTGTAGGCTGAAATAATTCTCCATTTTTCTTACAATATACTCAACAGCAAGCAATTAAGTAGCATATTTGGCTTAACAGCCAACGGAAAAAATCATCTGTAAGTCTATATTGCAATAAGTGGCAAAACCAAAGTAATTTACGTTAAGCAGGCCGGCCATGGATGAGAAGTCAAAGGGATTTGAAGGACCACCAGGTCCTGGCGCTGGGGTTGTTCTTCTTTGTTCTGATTGTGTCTGCTCTGACGTCGACTCGGAAGAGCTTTTTGTCACTGCAGGAGCAGTCTTCTCCTCTAAAAAATTGGAATAAATGTCAGAAACTGTTAAAGACACAAGTATTATGTTTGAAAGTTTAACAGGTATTTTGACAGGTATATTGAAAAGGGGAGAGAGGGGAGGGGAGAGGATGCATGTATACTTGCATCTGCGTCGGGATATGATGCTATGGTCTTAGAGATTTTGCGATAGAAAAAGTTAATTTTTGCCAGGCGGGATATAGCTGTACCTATAAGAAGAATGATACTCGAATCAAAGGAACATGTGCATGCAAAATACGAGAATTTCCTCCTCGTTAGAAGGGGAGAACCGGCTAAAATAGTTGACTTGAAGAGAGATGAAAAAGAGAATGGCCGGAGCTTTTAGATTAAGTAACCTTCCCTCCCCCCCACCCCACCCCCCACCAAAAAAAGGAACCCCCTCTCTTCCTTTTCATTAGTCCCCACAACCTTATTCAGATACCCAGCTACGAGCCAAGAAAGTGGAGATACAAGTGTGTGATTGAACGCCATATCATTGAAATCCTGAAAGAGCTGAAGAGGGATTAGCTTTATCAATTTGTATTTGCCTTTAGGTAGCATCTGTGAAAGAAGGACCAACGACAGGGCTATCCTAAAGGAGGAGTGGTAGGAGGTAGCTTTAATTGAAGTAAGGGCTTAATCAAAGCTAATAAATTATTAGTTAATTCTACAAAATGATAATAATAAAGAAATTATAAAAAATGCCAGAAGTATGTGGTTGGTCAAATCAAACTAATAGGTGCTAATTCACGGTTTGGGCTACTGTTGTCGCGTGCTAGCCTACTGTAGTTTCTTTCTCTACAGGTTTTCTGGTAAGTTAAGAAATTAATGCAAAATATGAGCTGATCTGCCAACATCATCCCATGGACAACATCTTTATAAACATACTGTTTTGGACTTTGGTTGTTGGAATGCAATTTTCTGGAAACAGAAGTCCAGATGAGAGAAGTAAAAGAAGATGAGGATGAAGATACTTTGCCCCACAGTGGTGGCCCTACTTTCGTCAAGAAGGGAAGGAGGTTGATCTTTGAGCTCAGTAACAAGTGCAGCTAAGCTAGAGCATCTCCGTCAGCTTAGGAAGTTCTTAGAAAGTCTTTTCTCTTCCTCACGTGTGGGAATGGAGCGAATAGACCCGAAACTTTTGTGACTTGAATAAAATAAGGTATATGTAATAGGTAAGAGGTTCGTCCAACTCTGACATCTTTTGTTTTCAAGAGATGAGAGTCTAAAAGAGACTCTTTCTGAATCTTAGGCTGGTAACTACAAGGTTCGGGAGCAAGAAGAAAATCTCAGATCCTGTATATTGTTTTTTACTGGAACAGAATATCATTCGAGAGAGGCTGTGAAACTTTGAGCCAACGAAAAAAGAATATAGCTACCCATGAGTCTTTAAAAGGAGATGGGCACAGAGGATAACATTGACAGACTTGTACATGGACAACAACAGCCATTTTCCAGCAATTGCAAACAATAAAAATACCTTTCTACAAAAACTGAACACTTTACAAAACCTAATAATAACATCACATCAGATTCAATTGGTCGCTACATGATTCCAATCTACTTCTTTTTCATTTTCACAATTTCATCAGGACACTAAGTCCGCTAACAACACAAATATATATATATATAGCAGTTAAAAGACCAACAATCTTTGCTATTAGAAACTCCATAAAGCAAGGCAAAGCACCTAAAGAGATGTTTTCTGCTGCTCATTAAACAGTTGGTTACCACTAAATATGCATTGCATACTAGTAATTCTGCAGCATTTGATTTACCTCCAATGAACATATAAAAATACTCAAATCTTCTAATTGGGGGGGGGGGGGGGGGGGTGTCAAATGGACACCCATTGGGTACGTGAGTTGCTGACCCGTCAGGACCCAATAACTTGAGCAGTAGGTTTGGATGGCTTTTTAATGGGCGGGTTTGGTTTTGATTGCCGCCTCTCCTGTTTTAAGCAAAAACTAAAATAGAAAATAAATAATAGCTTCTTTTTGATGAAATGATGAGCTTTAAAATTGCTCAGGTCAGTAAATATCTAAAACCCCAATTTATATCCAATCAGACACACAAATATAAATTTAAGTTTCTTCTATCAATCCCAAGGAAGCCATACCTTGAGTTTTAGTTGCCGTAGCATCTTTATCAAGAACCTAAACACCAGACAAAAACATAATTACACAGTTACCATATGCAAGAAGTTTCAATCTAATCACAAAAAAACAAAACTCAGGTGTCCCCAGTAGACCGCAAATGAAAACCACCGAAAAACCCCAAAGCAGACGGATCAAACACTACTAATTACAAGTCCTGAAGTGATCCGATGGGCGAATTCGTGACGAAACGGAGGAATCAAAGTCAAGAATCAGCCACAAAGATTTACCTGAGACATGGTGGCCAGAGACAGAAGCTGGAGGAGATCTGACTAAAGCTATGAAGGAGCTAATGAGATTTGGCCGTACCGCTGCAAACAAGGGCTCTTTTTGATAAAACTCGATCTTCTAGCAGAAGGGGATACGAAACCCAAGGGAGAGAATTGGTGGGCCAGATCAATCCTAATCTCTAAAGGAATGAATGGCAGTGATGTGCCCGTGATGACTTCTGCGGCTCAACGACAGTTTTGACAACATGGGGGAGGAGTTCGGCTTCGTGTGTACAGCGCAAATAGCCCAAGCTCGGTCTTCAATGGCCCCATTTGCGTATCCGGTCCAGTTTTGGGAAAAAAGGTATCCACTGTGGCATGGGAATCACACTCGTTGCACTGCATTACCAACCATGATTAGATGTTGTAACATAATTCTAACCGTCCAAATTAATCGTACAAATCGACGTATCATCCATTGCCATGTCACCAAGCCAGCTACAATTTCTCTCGTTTCTTCCACAAATTCGTTTACTTGAGATGTGAGTTCGACAGTGGTGTAGATTGAGCTTTTTTTCGTGGTGTTGATCGACTTTCTCTCGTGGAGATAGTTTCAGGAGAGCACAGCTATGATGGCAGGAGAGGAAGAGATGAGTTTGGTAGAGGAAGAGGAGGCAACGATAGGGGCGTCCACCATCCGGCAACAAGTGCACCGTTGGGCGACGACATCTCTGTTGATCGAGTTTTTTTTTTTTTTTGGGGGAGAGAGAGAGAGAGAGAGAGAGATTCTAGCTAGTTTGGCAACGTGACAAAAAGATGGTATGTCGGATTTGTGTGATTAGTTTGAACGGTTCAGATTAGGTCATAGCACTTCTGCTGTAACCATGGTTAGCAAATGATCTATGTCCGTATCTTCTTATATATGAAAATGATAATCTTTGCGATGAACTGAATATATTGTACCAAATTGTTAATATTGAATAGTGAGTTGGTCCGGTTTTTGTAATAGTATGATAATTTCGTTCTTATACCGTATCATATTTACGATTAACGAGAACTTGTTTCCCAAAGACATTTAGAAAAATCACTTACTCTCCTATTAATTGCCTGTATTAGATAATCTTGGAAATATGAGCTAGGATGGCAATGTTACGTGTTGTTAGTGACATGCACATCTTATGCTCGACGTTGCATGAACTTCGCCGAAGCACAGTAATTCATTGAATTGCATATCTTGACGGAGGCTCCATACAGTGGAATTCCGAAGCATGTGGAGTCCCAAATGGACCCGTTTTGATTGGATACTCAATTGAGTTGGTTCAGCTGGGATGGGTTTTTTTTTTTTATTATTATGACTAGGTTTAGAGTCGAGTTTCGTTGTAGATAAAGACACGGTACGCGTTCAAAGCAAATATGCTCCAGTGGTTACTGAAAATTACATGCCATTAAATATTCAAGCTTATGAGTAGTGTTTGCGAGGTTTATTTTCTTTATTTAGATTTTTGTTTTGCATTTATGATTTAGGTTTTTGAGTCATTTGAATTTCTCAAATTTTTATAATGTAACATGTGCAATGTTAGTTTCTACAAGAAAATTACTACAAAAACCAGGTCGACCAAAAGGAACCGGATAACCAAAAGGCCAAACCCCGAACAGGCAGGTTTCGTGCTAGCTTTGCGAAACTGAAATGTGACTGGGCCAAAAGAAGGTGAGCCTGGCCCAATCTGGTCCATTTCCATCCTCATATTGAGCCTATAAAAATCCTTTTTTTTTTATTACAAAGGAAGTTAAAAGAGAGTTTTTTTCCTAAATAATATTGTTTTAAAACTTAATTAACAATCTACTCCATTTTGAAACTTATTTATCCGCATACTACACTTTTAAAAATCGCTGTTTAAAACTACGACTCTTAAAATTGTAATTTCTAACAACAATTTATAGAAATCACCCTTTTTAAGACTTTCAAAAAACACTGATTTCTACTTTAGAATCGTGGTTTCAAATAGCGATTTTCAAAAGTGTGGTATGTAGGTAAATAAGTTTTAAAATAGAGTAGATTGGTAATTAAGTTTTAATAAAATATTATTTAAAAAAAAAACTCGTTAAAAGACGCACAAAAGGTTATATCCGAAATCTGCCTACATCTTTGGAATGATTCCCTAACAGTACATTCAGGGCTTAGATCGCATATTTCCACATAATTGAAAGACCAAAAGTTCCATGTGAACCGAAGTTTGTCGTTGTATGAACTTCATTAGACTTAGACTTTTTTATTGACATTGAAACTTTTTGAAATTGCCTATGAGACTCTATCTTGAGTATTAAAGTGATCGTTTAAAATTATTTCAAATGCTCATCTATTTTATTCATTTAATCACGATACAATATTTTGAATTGTGTTTATTTCTTCTGAATATTGACATGAGTTAGTAATCCGCGGTGTTATAAAAATAGTGTGCATAGTTAGTGTTTTAAGAATTGTCTATTTGGTTTGGATTGAAACTAATACCTAAATGGACTAGTTAATGTACATATACATATGTAAAGTGTATCTGAGCACTGTGAAAGTGGCTCTATTGATCTGTACTGCTAATGCTCAATATCATCTATTTCTATTATTTATTGTATCTGAAATGTTTTGAGACGTTTCTTAATTTTTAGGGATAGAGTTGATATTTTTCCCTATGTCTATATTTAGATGTTTTATTTTTATTTAAAAGATTCTTTTTGAAAATTATCATTTGACAGTGTATGAAAAATCATTCGAATAGCTCCGTTTTTAATCGTTGATCGGCCTTACTAGACTTTTAAAAGTTTATTTTCGTTTGACTTTCTTTCTGCAGGTAATAATAAACATTAGATTACTTGAAAATGGGTTAGAGGCAAGTAAGTGAGCGAATTAAGTTACTGTATTGTCTATTTGAACCATTGCGTAAGTGAAAAGTATTGTTTATTAATTTTTTTTACTTAAATTTGATATTTCATTTATGACAGTCATTTGAGATTTATAATTTGATTGACGGTATAGTTGCTCTCGTGATGGTTGTCTATTTGGTAGTCAGGATATTATTGTCGTCGCGTAACTGATTGAGTAATTGGTTAACGCTCCGAATTTTCAGGTGTTAGAGCTCGTGTATCAGGAGAAGAGGTCGAACTAGAATAGGTGTCCACAGCAAGACAAAGTCTGTGCAAGATCTTTTATGGTGGACCAACGTTGGACCTTTGTGGGTGGCTAATTCTCCCCATGCGAGTTTTGTTTTTTGAACTGAGACAAAATAGTAATCAATTTTTTTGTCAAACTTATAATATTATTTCTATAACATTAGAGGCATCACGAGGATTTGATCCATTAGCTCTGGCCGTGCGCTTGATGAGATCCTACTAGACTTAGGTAGCGTTTGAAAACATTTTAGTTTTGATTTTTTATTTTTAAAAAAATAAAAACCGGTTTAGTTCTTTTTTCTTACAAAAATAAATAGGTATTTGATTACCCCATTTTTATTTTGAGTTTTTTTTTTCTTTTGGGTACTTGATTACCCAATTTTTATTTTGAATTTTTTCTTTGATGGTAATTTCCAGTGGTGGTGGTAGGGCGTGGTTATGGCCGGCCGGCGGTGAACGATGGCTGTGGTGGTGGTCTCAAAATAAAAACCAAAACTGAAATTCAAAACTCCGAAATAAGAGTTTTAAAAAACAACCTTGCTTTAAAAACTGGTTTTCAAAACTGAAGAAAAAAAAAACGAAAACTGTGTGTCATACGCGTTAATTTTCTTCAGTTTACAAAAACTGTAGAAAAAATTAAAAAATAAACGTTAACAAACAGAGCATTAACTGTGGGGCTGTTATAATTCAATGGGGCCATCCATCTTAACTTTTGAAGGTGGGGACAAGGAAGAGGAGAACCACTCTGCTAAGAATGAGGTAATTTCTGATGGAGCAATGGCCATAAATGCATATGCAATTTCTAATTGCCATTCGTAAATAATTGAAGATACAAGCGTTGAAAATGCTCAGCTTTAGATTTGGCATGCGTTGAAAAGTCAAGATAACTCTAATTTTAGAACAAAAAGAGAGTGAAACACACAAGTTATACGAGATAGGTCTTTAACGGATATACATTATTTGGTCGGGACATACGTCTTTCCTTGTTCTCATCCAGAGAGTGGCTAGTTGATTTGTGTTTGCAGCCAATGACATATATATATATATATATATATATATATATATATGAAGAAAAACACTGTGCATTTACTTATTGTTGTTGGTGTACTTTTGCCCACTTCTTTTAACCGATAGAAAGTTCATTTTTTTCAATAAAATCAACTTTGGTGATACGACTTTCGTAGAGAAAATGATATGATTGATATAGCTTTTAACTGTGAAAATTTGTACTGCGTAATCTTTAACAGTATGTTGCGACCTTTTTCTTTAAGGAATTTTGTTATTTTCACCCCTTTTTTATCGCTAAAATAAAATGTACTTTAATAACAAAAATTGACATTATGCCACAAATAACTATGTAAATTAGCAGATTAAAGATAAAATATTCCGTCCCTTTCTCCTTAACTTAAGGTATGAAAAAGTATTTTCAGTTTTTTTCATCCAAACTTAACTTAATGCAAGAAAAAGTAGTTAAATATTTTTCGGTGAAAATGATAAAAGTAAATGAGCATACTTTTTAACTGAATACAAAAATTATGAAAATAAAAAAAACAAATATGGTAAACGTACATGCCCTAATAAATAACCGTCCCCTCTAATTTTCACAGACAATTTTACATAATTTAGTTTAGGTCGATTAACATTGACAATTTGATTATCAGTACAGTTGGACATGGCAATTACTTTCCAAACAAATACACATATATAATTAGTAATTACGAAATGATCAAACATAATACATGCTTTAATTCAACAATCCCAACCCGAGTTTCTCTAAGAAGGATGAACCTTTTTAGAATTAGCAGACATTGTTTTCATGGCCGATTTCATGGACGCACCAGCAGAGTTGAGCGCAGCTTCAATATACCTCTTGGAAGCAAAAGTAGCCGCTTTCTCGACCGTCTTTCCCATCCTCCTTGCGGCCTCAGCGACTTGCACCAGGCTGTGCAGCTCGGCCTTGGATTCGCGCTCCATCTCCTCCTCGAACCGCCGGAATTCCTCCATGGCGCTCTCCATGAGCGAATCGAGATGGTCCTCGGCTTCTTGCACGGAGTTCTCGGCTTCCTGCAGCTGTTTGTCTTGCTCGAGTTCGAGGGACGCCCAGGCTTTGTAGGACTCGATCTCGAAGAGCTTCATGAGGTCCTCGATCGTAGCTGGATCGAAGTTCTTGTCGTGGAGAGATTGGTCTGAGAGGAATGTGAAGTGGGCGATCAGAGATTCCATTGCTCTCGTGGGAGTGGTGTGGAGCAGCGGTGAGAAAAGGGTTTGGTGTTAATGGAGGAGGAAGTGGGGCAGTGAGTGGAGAATAATGTGGACTATGGAGTGCCCCCCCCCCCCCCCCCCACCTACCAAATTTTGGATACTAATTTCTTTAGTAACAGTTTTAGCAACAAGTTATAATCGTATTTTTTTTACGCTATTAAATAAAAACTAATATAAATATTTAACGACAATACAGTTATCTTCCGACAACTCGGATAACAGTCAAAATTATTATTTTTTTTAACTACTAATAGCAATTCTGTTAGCAATGAAAAGCTGTTTGATTTCTAAATAATTTAGCATTAAACGTCTCTTCATTATTCGTTAAAAATCAAAGCACATCGAATCTCTTAAAGGATTTTATCAGTGTAGTAAGAAAACTCTAGATTTTACTTATCTTAAACCGTCCAACACTCTCCCTTGAACTTGACCAAAAAGTGAAAAGTAATTTTTATTATATTATTGCAGATAAAATTACGCAAGTTAAGTTAAATATTTAGATAACAAATTGAAGGAAAAATAGTGGTGAACGTTGTACAACAACAAAAGTTACTAAACCAACTTATCCATCCATCTATCCACGAGAAATGTAGATTAAAGAAAACGCTCTTTCCAAAGGGAATCTATCTATCTATCTAACTTTTAAGTGCAACAAAAAAGTCTGGTTATGTGGCCCATTTTGATTTAATTTTTTTAAAACAAAAGGGAGCAGAAGAACGAACACTACGCAAAGGGTTCTGGGAATCTTGATAATGTGGAGTGGGCCAACTGCTGGTTGCATTTGTCAAAGAGCCAACGTTGCTATTCTTTTGAGTTACCTGTTATCAAGTCATCAGTGGCAAAATGACCGTTGGAGCTCGACCAGATCACAAAACCAGCAATTTTGTTTTCTTTTTTAATCGTCACCGGTTTGATAAAAACTTTAAATTTTTTTTTTGTTGTACTGCAGGAAAATAGGTGCTACAATTTATAGTGACGGTTAATGATCGTTAAATATAGAGAGAACACTTTCAGTAATAATTTTAACGATAATTTTTTAGCATCACTAAAAAAATTAACGACTATCAATTGTCTATATATATAGAGTTCGTGCAACCAAAGTAACATTTAAAAAAATTTCAAAAACTTTAAAAAGTTATTTAGACGTACGGTGACTTAGACGACCACTAAACATACAAAAAACATTCAAAAATTATCGTACATAACAGAGCACCTGATCATACGCTTCTAGTACTTACAGTCTAAATTTCAAATCATATACGACGCTGTCAAAAATAAAAGCGTCAACCTAGGTGTCGAGCATCCTCCAACTCCTTGATTCAATAAAGAGCATCATCCTTCAGAGATTCTATAAGATTTTAAGAAATGTTTTATTAACTGCAGCGACTCTCTCTCTTTTTTATTTTTTGTGTTAAGAATGGTGGGACCGTAAAGCTTTGCTTCAACTTGCAGGAAGTAGTGCGTCTCGATGACCTATAAGACTATCATATTCATCTGAACCTCTCAATTTTTGCACCTATATCGGGACCGAAGCGCAGAGAAAACCGTACATGTGTGCAGCGACTTTTTCTCGCTACACACAAAAGGTCTTTGGTGACCAATCACAAACAAATGATAAGAGGTAGCCACGACGCAAGTGAAATTTACGGGCCGGCCTCCATTGTTCCCGCGTGGGCCGAGCTACATGTGGCCTATACCTAAAGACTACCGCAAGCCTCCCTTTCTCTTACGATGCCCATTACGGAATTTAGTCGTCCAGACTCCCAGAGCCGAACAAGAAACAGAGACTTTCTGCAGAGAGAGAGAGAGAGATCGGTAAGCTTTGTAGTTCTTCGGTCGTATGACCAGGTTCAGGTTCAATTCTTAAGATCGAAGAGAGATAGATACAGGTACGCTTAGATTTATATAGAGAGGAGTAATGGGAAAGGATACTGACGTGCGAACGAGGGTGGTGTTGCCGCTGTTGATGCTGTTATGCCTGTTACAGAAGGGTCACGCCATATGGCTGAGTTTGCCGGCGTCGGGGACGAAGTGCGTGTCCGAGGAAATCCACAACAACGTCGTCGTTCTGGCCGATTACGTCGTCATCTCCGAGGATCACACCCACGCAACCCCCACCGTATCCACCAAGGTATGAGTTCCCTTAATCCTTTCACTGGCGGTTAATTGGCTTTGGTAATTACCGGAAATTGAACAGTTTGCCCATTGCCGTTTGTCTTTAAAAATGCTTGATTTAGTCTGCTTTTGAAAGTTTAATAGCATAACCTAGTTAATAAAGCAGTTGGGATGTGAAGGAAAGTATAAAGTAAGAATCTATTGTTCGCACCACCAAGTGTATTTAGTGACGAAAGATGGACGTTTTGGCAACAAATTCAGGTCCGGAAACAAATAAATAAACGCATTGAAAGTCTAAGAGCCGGATTAGATTTTGGTTTATGAATATGGTAAGCAGTGGATGTAGTTCGAGGTTTGTGATGAATGAATAGATGCTATTGAACAGCTGCAAGAGACCTTTTTTTTTTTTAAAGTTTTTGTGGATTAATAAAGATGGTTTTGGACGATGCCATGAAAGGATACTTATTTCTTCTCTTTCATGCGTTTTCAGTAATTCTGAACACTATCAAAAGCAACATGCCAATCGTAAATTGAAAATAAACTTTCTCTCATGATAAAGATGCCTGACTTTAAACACGGCTAGTGAAATTACAAAAATTAATATATCTGCATGAAATATGCATCTGCATGAAATATGCAGTTTCTGTGAATATCACTAGTTGTTCATATTGACTGGAAACTGTCAATTTTGCAATTATCGCTTCAATTCTTCTTTGGAGAAGACCACACCTCACCAGCTTTGCCCCTCCACTCTTTGAAAGCTTTTCACATGGACAACACCTCTTCCACTTTCTCAACCAGAAACTACCCTACCCCCTTGTCAATCTCCACTGGCCATCATTGCCTTCACCCTTTGCAAACCACCACGAATACCCACATGGGGAAAAGAAAGTGTGGGAGTTGCAGTCATACTGTCATAGTATTTAAGATAGAACCAGACTCATTCTTAAAAGAAAGCATAAATCAATTAACGCAAATAGAGATTATTCTTAAATCGAAATTAAGAGCAAACCTTTTGCTGTTTTATTTCTCAATGATTTTGTTCAGCAAATTGTCTCGTCTATTCACTTTACTAATTGGCCTCCAAAATGGGGTATTGGAGTCTGGCATTTGGTGGATCTAGGATTTTTACAAACCCATTGGAGTCTGGCATGTTGGTGGATCTAGGATTTTTACAAACCTGTTGGGTTCGGGCATTTTGGTGGATCTAGGATTTTTACAAAGCCATTGAGGACCGCACGACCACGGCTTCGCCCAGCAGCTGCATTGTAATATGCACCAGAACCACCAATTAGGCAATTTTTAGTGAGATTTGTTGGTGGATCTAGGATTTTTACAAACCCGTTGGGTTCGGGCATTTTGGTGGATCTAGGATTTTTACAAACCCATTGAGGACCGCACGACCACGGCTTCGCCCAGCAGCTGCATTGTAATATGCACCAGAACCACCAATTAGGCAATTTTTAGTGAGATTCAAATCCGGTCCCTTATGGGACTTAGATGCTCACAGGAATCTCATAATGATAGAATAATGTACTGGCACAACCTAGAAGGAGACGGTGGTCTATACAACTCCATGGGAGGAGTCCAAATGTTGGTGAAGACTTGGATTGCACTGAAAGATTATTTTGCAGTGAAGATAAGAGAGTCATTTCCTACCTATTGTCTGTTGAAATTTGTGAAACACGGGTCTTATCCCAACTGAGCCACCCCAACAGGGAGGATTTTTCCGAGTGACCTTTTTGTAGATAGTGTTCATTTACACGGTCACTTCCAAACCTCCAAAGCACTCCAAGACCCTGACATTTAGTAGGGGAGCACTTCTAGTGCTACCATTTAAAAAGAATAAATAAAAGGGTTAATTACACTTATGTCCCTGAGGTTAGGGTGAAATTACAGCCGTGTCTATTAGTTTGGAAAATGAGCATTTATGTCCTCTGACCGAACGGAATACTAAAATACATAATGTTTTGAACAAAATGACCATATTGCCCATGACTTAGAACATAAATTTTTTCTCTTCTCATTTCCCCCCCCCCCCCCCCCCCGCCCCCCTCTTTCTTCCCAAACCATATCCATACCTTTGAAACTACCTATCACCACCATACCCGCACATGATTCCCACCCCCCTGCACCACCGCCGCGACCCATCCCCCGTACCACCGCCGTGATCCACTCTTCTTTCTCCTCTCTTTCTTTTTAAACCACCGCCATATCAACGACCCACCATCAACGCACCATCGCCGTGACCCATTGCCCTACAACACCGCCGATCTCTTCTCTTCTTCTCTCGTCTCTTTCTTCTGAAACCACCGCCAAATTAACAGCATTGAAGCACCAATTACATTAGAAACACCAAATGCTAGAAACACAACCGCATCGAAACCACCAACGCCTCCACTAACAACCCGAAATCCACCACCAATAGCACCATCAACCACCCTAACCTTAAACACACAACTACCCAAAATCCAAACCCACCATTACCGACCACCCCAGACCTACCATTATCGGTGAAACCCCAAACTAACCACAACTACCTACATCGGCCACCATCTCACTTGATTCGGTCAACCTAGATGTGAATCAACCTACAACAAGATATGAGTTAAATAATTAAAAAAAAAAATCTAAAAGCTGTGATGGTGGTGGAAAGTTGTGGGTACGTTGGTGGTTGGTTGCGGGGATGATGGTGGGTGGTGGATACGGTGTTGGTGCTTGGTCAACTGCGGTTGTGGTTGGTTGGTCATCGGCCACCACCATTCAGATTAGAGAAAGCCTAATTTGAAATCTAACCCTGATTTTGAAAATTAAGGTTTTGAATTTTCCTACTGTATATACCATGTATGTACAATTTAAGGGTAATATTGACATTTTGAAAGTACGTACCCATAATATCAGTAAAAAGATACACTTTTTTAACGGATTCATGACAGATGGACACTGCTGTTACTTTTTCAAAGTTTGTGGTCACCGTCTGTTATCTTTTGAAACATAGTGTCGTTGACTGTAATTTCACCCTCACTTCAGGGATATGGGTGTAATTAACCCTAAATAAAACTTTGGAACTTGTAAACCTTTTTCTTAGCTAGAGCACCCACTGAAAAGAGATATGGTGATTCTCTTACTCTTTGTGCCCATTGTTGCATTGTCATTCCTGGAACCTTTTAATAAAACGCTTGCCTAACTTGGAAAAAATAAAAGTTAAATTTAATTTGTGAAGCACCAGGTATACTGGGTTATCCGTTATTGTCTATGTTTCATTTGGTATATTTGTGTCTACTACTTGTGGGCTTTCATGCTCAACCCGGCCAATAACACATTTGATTTGAGTCCAATCCCTCTACTTTCCCTTGAAAATAGGATCATGATGTTTCTCCTCCCTTATCAGCTGCTTTTCGATTTCTTTAGATGTGAATATGTTTTATTGAGTGGAATCACATAAAAATAGGAGAAGAAAGAAAGCTAAGCCATAAACAGCTTCAGTGGGCTTATTAGAAACACTGAATCATATATATTCACATGTCACTGACTGACCAGCCTCTTCTTTTAGCATGCATATCTCATTCAAGTATTGAGGATTCTTTTCCCTAAACTATCTTGTAGGTAACATCACCTTATGGAAACACTATTCATCAAAAGGAGAACGTGACTCATGGTCAGTTTGCATTTACCACTCACGAGGCTGGCAACTACTTGGCATGCTTCTGGGTGGATGGCCATAATCCAGGAGGCGGAGATATAAGCATCAATATTGACTGGAAAACTGGCATTGCTGCAAAGGATTGGGAGTCGGTTGCAAGAAAAGAGAAAATTGAGGTGAGAACTTGTAAAGTCTTTTCATGTATTTAGGTGTGCAATGTCACTTTTGCGAGTTGTACAGATTACAGACATTTAAGGCAATGCTCTCCTAAAATAGTCAGCACATGGAATGATGGAATTTAAAGCTGCATCCTTTTCCCGAAAACCCTTAATTTTTCTACCTGAAAATCAAGCTCCAAACTGGTGCATATTTGGTGAAAAGACCTTCATCTACCTAGAGTATTATGGAATCCAAGAAAATTTGCTATTGAAGAAATCTTCTTCTGCTGGTAAATCACTACATATTCATCTAGTAGAATACTTGAAAAACAATAGGAGCCTCATAATTGCTGTAACTGGTTTCGTATTCCAATATCTATCATGTTTACGTGACCAGAAGCAAGGACATAGTTGATTGTTTTAGTTACTTTTGGAAGTCATGAAAAATAGTAGTAGGATGGCGGTGATGACTTGGACTGCCAATCCCAAAACAAGTAAATGAAATTAAACTAGAGAACCTACAAGAATGTGTGCATAAGCATACTTAGTTACCTTATTAGCTAATGGCTTTTGGACAGTTACAAATTTATCTCCTTCATTTGAAAGTGTATAACAAGTTTGGGGAGAGACTTTAATTTTGCATAGTAAGATTTCCCTGGTGAAGTATGTGTTTGTCACGCTTAATATTCTTCTTTTTATACCTTGATTGTGCTCTTGGTAGGGCGTTGAGCTGGAATTGCGAAAGCTTGAAGGAGCAGTGGAGGCAATCCATGAAAACTTACTATATCTCAAGAGCAGGTAATATTTGTTGTTGGTGTTAAATTGTATCCATCATTATGCCCAAATCCATAAACCTCATAAAAAATTTCTTTAAACCTCATTCCTTCACTTATTGCTCTTTCAATTATTCTTGCAGAGAAGCGGAGATGAGGACTGTTAGTGAAACAACAAATTCTAGAGTGGCGTGGTTTAGTATCATGTCCTTGGGTGTCTGCATTGCGGCATCATTGGCGCAGTTATGGCACTTGAAGCGATATTTCCAAAAGAAGAAACTAATATAAATTTTGTTAATCTGATTATGTCATGGCAGATGAAGTTCTAGAACCTTCCCCTTTCTCTGAACTTGCAACGGAAATTTTTGATACTCCTTATAGAACATATAACTTTTTACTGCTTGAGATGGTGAGGAAATAATCACATCCTAATAGGCGAAGGACCAATACACATAGTTCTGCCAATTATATACTTGTTGCGTCTCACTCCATTTTTATGTTGCACGCACTAATTACCAATTGGTGGAAAGGTTCATCATCTAAAAGCCCTCAAGCGATTCTCTTCTTTTAAAGCTTGCTTTGAATTCATATTGCATTGTTGTGCAATATACTTGACGTGTTAACTTTTGTGAAAGGATTGATTGTAGTTGAGACATGGAGATAGTTGAGTTTGTTTTCAAGTTTCTTGCGTTGGTTGAAATTCGGGTTCAACTTCTGCATGGTTAACAGTGCCAACCTGAATATATGGAATGGATGGTCCAGACCTTCAAAGAAACGCATTTTATCCCAAATATTGAGGGTTATGCGTGATTGGCTTCATTGGGTTGCAAATTCCATGGGCACATGAACTATGGTTCTTTGTTATATTAGCACTTGAGCTTAGACTCTCAACTGATGCAAGAGCACTGGAACTGCCTTATCTCTTTAACATATTGAGTTTGGAAATGTATTCCTCCCCTCCGTTCCCTCCCTTTAACCAAGAAGGTAAATCGAGCAATTTGTCTTGTCCAAGCAAGGTTGGGGTGCCAATATGCAGAACCATGTTGCATTGATGGCTCACTTTGAATACTTTTGGCTGTTCAGCATCTGGTTTTAACATGAAAGGCCATCGTGGGGGCCTAAAGGTGCCATCTTCAACAAAATACCCTAGTTTCCGATGAGCAGAAGTTGCACTGCCATATCCCGCTGGTTGGAACCCGGTGGGGAAAGGAGGGGACGCAGGGCGAGATCTGTGCCTGAGACTGATATAATGTCAAGACTCGCAAAACAACTGGATCGATGCAGATGTTCATAAACCTAAGCACCACTACGCAAGAACATTTCAAAAGCAACATATCTAACAAGCAAGCTACAACACATTGCGTTGGCAGTACAATAAACAAAGACTTTTTCTAAATGATTGTTTTTCAAACGACCAGCCTATTAGAATGAAAAGGATTTAGAGAGGGCCAAGGACCAACTTCCTGGCAGACACTAAATTCATATACCTGCAATGTAAGCAAACTAGTTGAGTGGAAAATATTAGTTGAACAGCAGACGTTAGTGTACAGACTATAGATGCACTACTACAGACGTGGCTGATGTAAAGAGGTTCAAAGCTGAAGAAATGGCTCTGAACAGAGTAATTGCATGGGCAAATTCATAAGTTGCATGTATACCTTTTTCTGGATAATTTAAGTGGCTAACACTACTGACATGAGGATCCAATCTTTTTGATGTACATAACAGGCATGTGTAGTTTGTAAGGGCAATTTCCATGTATGCTATTTAACACAGGCTTTTTGTGCCTTCAAGAAAATTCAATCAAATATAGCAATTGCACTGAAACAACCACCTAACCTTAGTTGAGGGTTAAATGAGAGACACACAAAGCATGGTCAAAATGAAGATCGTCAAAAGATTGATCAGTCTAATCTGGAACAAAAAAGTTGCAGCAATTAGAGAAAGAAGGGAACAAAAGAGTAGCAGCAATTAGAGAAATAAGGGAACAATGTCAAATGGATGGTGAGATGAATGGGTAAATAGCTACCCTGAGTTCTATTCTATTGAGACTATCTGTCGATTTAGGTATCTAAACCTGCAAATGTCCTCGAAAAAGTCATCTGTGCTGCTGTGGCTGCTCTTCATCTGAAGAATCTTTATAATCATCTTCTTTAAATGATTTCCATACTTGATCAGCGATTCAAGGGTGCTCATCTTCTGTTCAGCATTTAGTGGAGATCTCACTGTGATTATAACCTCTTTCAGGCAAGGAATTACAAATCTTGCATCCACCTGTAAATGAGCAAGAGACTAGTGTTAAACATATCAGATCCCAAAAATAATTAATTAGCAAGACAAATAACAATCTGATAACTTGTGGACTCACATTTTTTAGGCTGTTCTTCTGGCATAGAGCAGCAAACATGGCACCGTGAATCTCAAACTTCTGCAGCTTTCTGTGGCTGTTAAAGAATTCAACAAAGTCAACCTCCGGAAAGGGCAGAAGGGCTTCAAAATCCCCAGTGAATTCCACCTTCATGTATAGATGCTTCACTTCACTTGCCAATTCAAGCATTTTGCTTATTGCCTCCCAACACCACTGAACCCCTCTGACGGACAAGGACTCGAGAGCCATAAGTTTTCCAAAATCGACCATGTATACACGCCCTGAAAAACATACAAATGTAATCAGATTTGGGATATTTAACAGCTTTTCTCACCCTCTTCCGCACCCAAAAGAAATAAAAATGAAAAAAGGAAAAAAGATAGAACAAACGAATCAATTTACCAGAATTGTTCGCAATGGAAAGTTCTCTTAAGCACTGGGTCTCCGGAACCCTAATCCAACTGCAACCTTGTACCTCAAGGAACTCAAGCTTCGGAGAAGTTATAGAAATTAAGCAATTACCCAAACCATAAAAATCAAGCTTACACTGCTCTAGCTGGGGAAGCTCAATCGAAACAGACTTCAACCCCTCACAACCAAGTAACACAAGATGGGTCAAATTAGGGCACGCCTTAAGTGCATCACACAATGCAAAGTCCTCCAATCTAGCGCCAACTATTTCAAGAGTCTGCAGTTTGAGGAAAGTATCCCATTTAGGGGAATTAATCATCATTACACCCCAAAGTTTTAGTGTTTCCAAATTTAATGCAGCTCCAATGCAATCCAGCTTTGAGGGGTGGTCAACACATGTCATATGCTCAACAAGATTGTCCATTCGGAGCTCAAGGTTACGAATGCATGATCCTGCAAGTGACAGCCACGAAGAGAGTCCTGCACTGGAGAAGGGGCAATAAACAACGAGTTCTTCTAATTGAAAAATTGATGCGATCATCTGCCTCACAATGCTGTCAGAAGTATTCCCACCACTCAGATTATCAAAAAGGTTGCGAGGGAAGTAAAGTCTCCTGAGATACGGGATTGAGTCCTGCCAGCGCTTGGAAACACAAGTACAAGAGGCCACATCCTTGGCATTGCTCATGTGGGACAATATGTATTGGACAATGGCATCAGGCAAGGAGTCCATTCTGTATAGTCATGAATAAAAAAGGTAACAATGGGTCACACAGTTAAAATTGAACGAAGCATTGACAAAATTTATCAGTGAGCATCAATGATTGGACATTGCTATATTTACTTGCTCCAGACAAATATCAAGTATCAAAGCAAATGTAAGTGAACATATGATAACAAAATTAAATATGTGAAGCAAGCATTTCAGTGAGCAAATCAGCAAGACCACAATACATTGAAGCAGGCATGTATGATCATGTATTCATGTGGGCAAAGATGTATAGGATAATGGCACCAGGCAAGCGGCTATTCTACGTGGTCACAAATCAAACAGGTAACGGTCGAAAACTAAAAACACGAGCAAAGCAGCAAACCCACTCATGGAAACATCACATGTGAACGAGAATAGACAGAATAGATGCACTTCCACCAAAGCGGGTGACAGATTTCTATAGCAATGTGAATGAGAAAATTTTACGAAGACCAAACATCCGAGCAAAACATGTATGGTTCAGTGAACATCTATCCAATAATTGAGGCAATAACTTACTTAATAGATCAATCGACTAGTGAATCCAAACATGGCAGAGTTCAATTGAAGGGTCAATTAAAATGGAGTCACTTCTGAATCATTAGAATTTCCTCATTTTTAAGGGACTTGTCTAGATGCATATAGATGAAACGAGCACATACCGGCAGATAATTATTAGATGACAAAACTCAGATTGTAAATCGAATTGTGTCAATAAACCCATGCCACTTCGGACAAATCAAATCTAATTAGGAGAGGTCCGCGCCCAGGTCAAAGTAGAGCTGGAGCTCCACGATAATCAGCAAACCCACAAGTTCTATGAACATCTACAAATAGTAAGATTGAACTGGCAAGGAGAAAATAATCTCTCAACGATTGAAACGCATAAATACTAAAACAAACAAAAAGGAATCAGACGATAGAGCTTACAATTCAAGATTTGAAACGGAGGCTCGAAGGGAGCTGACAATTCAAGATTTCAGTTTTCAAGCTTTGTACTGCTTAATTCCTAGAAGGGGTCTCTTCTCCTTTGAGGGGTCTATGTATATTTGTGTGGGGGTTGCAGAGAGACAGAGAGCGTGAAAGTAGAGAAGGCGCGTAGATGATGAAGGGTGGAGACTAGAGAGAGGGGGCTTTTCAAATTTCAAAAAGGGCAGAGAGGGGGCGGTGGGTCCCCTTTGTTTTGTTTTCTTAAGGTTTTCTTAAAATCTTATAAAGCAATCTCGTGTGTTGAAAATTTGACAACCCGCTTTGTTTTTTAACTTTTTAGAATTTTCGACCGTTCAAAAGTTTCAGCAGTAGAAATAGAGAGTTGGCAAAAAGGTCGGACGGCCTGTGGGTTGGCCCGGCCCGACCTCTTTTTGGGCCGAACTGGCCCTAACCCTTAGGGCTTGGGCCAGGCCCAGGACGAATTTTTTGAGAAACAGGCCAGGACCCGGCTCTCTTTTGGCTCGAAAAATGGCCCCCTTTTGACCCTAAGGTTGACCCTATTTCTGGCCCTTTTTTTGTCCTACACACATGCCATCTTATGGGCCAGTATTATTATATACACACATTATTATATATAAGTGTGCGTGTCCAACGATAATCGAATGAGTAATGAATCTGAACATGAATTATGATGATCGTTCTTCCTTGGTGCAATAATCAAAGATAAGTTTGACGTAAAATAAGAATTAAATTACAAAGATTACAATCGAACCGTGAGAAATTATGAGCCTCCTTGAAGAGGTCTTGGATGGGCCGAACTTATTTATCAACAAATACCAAACCGACTAATTCCACCCTCTTACATATAAATTAGTATTGACACCGTGCGTAAAAAAATAACTGTTAAAATACATATAAAAAGTTAGTATCTATAGTATTTATAGAAAGATCAAATTAGGAACACTCATTGGGCAGAAAAAACCCTTTGTTCTTGTCATGGGACAGTGTTGGACGGGCCCAAAACAACATCTGGCAGCTCTGCTACAAATTGATTCCCCACTTTTTCATTTAGGGTTGGTTAAAAAAACCATCAAGCAGATGGGCGAATTGATCTGAGAGTACCCGATATCTGACCCGAGAAGCAAGTTGGTAGTCTGGTATTATGGGCTCTTTTGAGGTTAAAACTTAGGGTCTGTTTGAAATAATTTTCATTTTTGATTTTCTGTTTCTAAAAAAAAATTAGTTTAGTTTTTATTTTTTACAAAAATAAATAGATATTTGATTATTCAGTTTTTATTTTGAGTTTTTTCTGTGGTAGTGGCAGGGGTGGCGATGGCAGTGCCGGCGGGCCAAGGTGGCCAAACTCCAAAATAGGAGTTTTAAAAACTGGAAAAAAAAAAACGAAAATTGTGTGTTAAACGCTTTTTTTTCTTCCGGTTTAAAAACTTTAAAAACGCAATAAATTTCAAACGCTACCTTATGGTATTTGCAAAGTTGGGACATAACGGGTGCCATAAGATTCAAGTGTGTCAAAGAAGATTCAATTTTGAGCTGTGAAACATTTTTAAGCAATAAGCAATTGTAGACACATAAAAGTGCCACTGAAGAGTCAAAACACCTTTGTGTTGCAGTTGTGGAGGGAAGTTACATGAGTTAGAAAAATATCTGTAGCAATGACTTGTTGACGGCAGCGGGATTTGGTAACTAAAAGGTTCAGCTGGCCAATTCTTAGAAGATCTTGAATGTTCAATTGGAAAACATCTCGTAAGCAGTTAAATCCATGTTTGTGGAAGAGCTTTGTGATATTTTGCCAATTGTTGTAGAAATGGCGAGCTTAAACTGCAAGACGATATTTTGTCCATTTTTTAATCAAGAGGTACATTTTGTAGGAGTGTAAATTGTCTTAAAGAAAGCAACTCAGTTTGCGCCTCAATCTAGTTGTAATATGTTTTGTTTATAAGGTGTTCCAGGTAAATCTTTTAGACCCTTAATGCTACCTCGTATGGTAAGAACAATGCCTAGTCGTGAGAGCATTATATGAATATATTTTGCATACTCATAAGCAGAGGTAATTGTTCTTGTGATTTTTTTTAGTCGGGTTGAGTTTTTGTGAGCTCACTAACATATTTTATGTGTTTTCTTTGATTTTTTTTTCAACAAAAGATGATGTTTGTAATGTATTATTTTCATTGACCTATCCTACCTCGGCATCAACGTGTGGAGCTTTCCTATAATTATTCACATTTGTTATATCTAGAGTGTATGTAACGTTCTGGGTTTTCTCGATAGTCCAACCACAAAATGTAACTTCAATTAACAAAAATGAGCTTTACCACGTGGAGCTGTACTATTATTATTATTCACCTTTCTTATACTAGAGCGTACGTAACGTTCTCTGTTTTTTCGATCATTCAACTGCGAAATGTAATTTAATTAACAAAAAGTGCATTATCCCAAGAATAGCAGAGAAGGGGAGGGAGTGTGACTCAGCGCAAACACTCCCATTGTTCTAACATACTTATTACGGAATGAACTACAGAACTCCGTGTTGGTTACCAATCAACTTGAATGAGTTTACTGGAGCATGAATTTCTTAATTTGCCTGGATCTTTCAGTTTGGATAGTTGCAGATCAACATTGTGCAAGTCAGACTGCCTCTATAGTCACACCAACATGCGCTCCTTTGAATTATTTTCTTGTGCTTATGTTTTGACAGATTTAGTGAAAAGGGAAATGTTTTGCAGTCTTAGAACTTTTCGTGAACAAACTCTCAGCTACTTCTTTTGAGGTAGGTCTATCTAATCCTAGATTGCTGTTTGCACTATTTTGTTTAGAGATGTTGCTAACTTCCCTGGGATGTAGTTGAAGATTGTCTTAGTTTACTGTGTCTGGCAACCACATATGCAGTTTGCTCATGGCTTTGGTTGTGGAATTAAGAACGTTGAAGATTCAGTTCAGCTGGATATAAATTAGCGTTGAAGCACGAAAGTCGTTCAGTCTTTTTGAGATACCTGTCTTGTCTTTGCCGGAAAATTTTGTTCTTTAGATCATACAAGAGCATTGATTAAAACTATACGTAACTTGGTGGCCTTACTGGCTTCTTAAGTACCAGCTAGCGGGCTATCCCTGTCTAGGTAACAGGCATTACGCCCATTTACTGGCTTCTCTGCCCGGGTTGCCCATTTTACGCCCATCTATGTTCGGCCAAAGCACCAGATTACGAGGAACATAGATGCCAAAGCACCAGCCAAAGAACCAGAAATGGGCTTGCTGATTCTACAGCCAAAGCACCAGAATACGAGGAACATAGATGCAAAGGCAGCTTGATTATAAGTATGTCATGGTGACATGATTCTTGTTTTAGCAGCTTTTCATTTTGATGCCTGAATGGCCGGTTTAGATACTGGCCGTGGCTTCTCATTATCCGATGGCTAGGATGGTTGCTTAGCCTCACTAACACAGAAGAACATTACATGGCTATCTACTCGCCTGCACTTCAGACTAGGGAGAGCCCTGTTTGCATAATCAGCACTTGATACTGATGAAAGAATGCATTACAGTGCGTTGTTGATCCACAATTTGAGGGGTGAACATTCTGAAATCTGCAGGATACATGTGCCGGGGGGCATTTTTCACATATTAAAGAGTCCAACACCCCCCCCCCCCCCCCCTGTGGGGGCCTAGTTTGGTTACTCTGCTTCGGATCTCCATGCTTCCTGCACAAGCTCTCGAGACAAAACCACGCGAAACCATTATGCAGCTGACTTATCTTTGGATTTCAACAGCCACACAAGCAGATTCAGCAAAAGAAACACAGTTTATTTGCATAACAACCAATTGCTTGAAGTATTGTCAAGAGCAATTTGGTGTGGACCTTGACAAACAAACAAATCCCACCCGAAAATTTGTGGTGTATAAAGCAACTCGGTTTTCCCTAACCATGTGATGTCCCCTACGCAGTACGAGGATGGATTTATTGATCATGCCACACGATGAGGGAGATGTTTGAATTTACCCTGCTGTTGGCCTATATCTATCTTGCCAAACTATCGTTTTCAGGTCTGTACCTGGACCATAGTTACAATGATCTTTGGGCAAGAATGGATGGATGCCTAGGTCTTGCATGTTTACGGTTACCTAGTCTTAGTCTGGTCGAGTCAGACTCTCCAGTTGTCAAAGCGAGTGCCTAGCTTTGCACTGGCGAGACATACATGGGAGTGTCTTTGTCTCGGCATCCTGAAATGAGCGGCCAGACACCCTTTAACCGGCAAAGTTGATTATCTTTTTAGGACAACGATGATGTCAGAGTAAAAAACCTCATGTAAGAACAGATACATGCCATGAATAAGGTGCAATCCGCACGCATTATTACAAAATTAAATGTTGGAAATATTCCAAAAAAAACATGTTTTTTATTAGCAAGCTTACAATAATTATGAGACTAAAGAATAAAAAAAAAACAATTACCTTTGAATTTTGTGAGTACGAAAAATATGTTTACCTCAATGCTCCATAATTCATTACATTGCTTTTACCAAATGTGATAGTCGATGGTCCAAAGGATTTATCTTGAATACCTTAAAATAAGTTGTTAAACTGGGTTGAGGCGCGGATTAGGTCGCTCTCTTTAAGACGGTTCGCGCTCCTACGGAATGTACCGGTGCAATAGGTTCCAACGCGCCGCCTCCAGAATACAACAACCCAGTTCTTTTTCTGTTGTAACTTTTCTCAGTTTGCACTACCGGAGAAGCAGAAGTTTTACACAACACCTTACTTTGCCCCCAATGAAAACACATATCGCAAAAATATATATCTTCAATAAAGAGATATAACTTAAACTCAACATGAAAGAGGACATAATATAATCCCCATACAACACAAGAATCTTGAGACACAAGGTCATGAAAAATGGGTGCATATGACTTGGGAGCTTGACAGGTTAAACCAAAGCAAAAGCTCCCTGTCCTCCTCTTTTTTTCAAGGCATACAATCATGCCCATATATATAGTCTGAATCATATCTAATGAGCATGAAAGGTTACAAAAGTATTTACATTCGCATTGAAAGAGAGGGGTGTTAAAATCTATTTATGACTAAACTTGTAACTGAAAATATGATGGATATTAAATCCAAATTATTGAAAATTTTTGTAACCGAAGATATCAAATGTAAATAATGATCAAAATTATAACTGGTTCAACTTCATTATCATGCTACCTAATATAGTAGAAATGAGTTTAGTTGAAATTCATTTTGTATAAAACTCTTTTTGTCTAACTGTGTTTAAAATGGGAATTACTATTTTTATTAAAATACAAATACCAAAACTAAAACGCATAAATGATGAAGAATAATATTACAAAATCTATTCATTGAAATGCCACCTTGCTGAATACCACCTCCAACAATTGACAACTTCTCACACGTGGATGCATGAGAATGGTCAACTACGTTGCTTGCTCATCATCAAACCCCAAAGCCAAGGTATCCCCAAAAAGCATCAATTGAGGGTGCAACGAGAAGAGAAAATGGATTTACCAATCATCAACAGGATAAGAAAGAAGAGACACTCAAGAGAGTAGATAGTCACGTTTGATTAGAATTTTTGATTGGGTGAGTGTGACAAACACTTAAACTTTATATTATACTCTACTATGGTGGGATTACTTTATTAAGCTAAGCCATTTTACAATGTCTCTCCTTTCTCCTATATTCCTTCTCCAACAACTCTCTCTCTCTCCCCTCCTTTCCTTTTCACCTTTGCTTCTCCTCAACGTTCGGTAGCCAAACCATCATTTGTTAACTATAGCTATTCACCATTAGGTCTTCAAACCATTTATTAATTCAAGGTTTCTTTAAATTGAATTGCATCGAAAGAAATGTGACATTCACACCCGTTTCACCTTTCAATTATTCTCATAATCTTGAACAAGTGTACAAGCAATTTTGTAAAGAGTAATTCCTAGGTTGTAGCTCCCTAACACATTAGTCTTTATGTTACTTTGGGGACTAGGGTTATTGATTAGAGTAAATTTTATATGCAGCGGTTGCAACACGTTAAACGTCTCAGTTATTCTCCTTGCCAAAAGTTGGCTCTTACATTTGAGACTTTTTTGTCATGACAAATTTGATGCAAATTTGTATATAAGGTTTTGTAGGTCATAACTCCTAAATGTGCTGTTCTTCGTGCTGCTTTGGAGATCACGGTTATTAATTAGAGTAAATTTTAAGTGAAACAGTAAAAACACGTTACGTGTTGCAGCATATATTAATTGATTAAAGTAATTCTTAAGTAGAGTGACCCAACATGACTTTCGTCAATGAAAGTTTGCCACCTAATCAAATGTTAAAATATAATCGATTCATTGACAAATTTCTATCTTATTGGCTCGGTACCAATTTTTTTACTAGACATATATGACGTGTTGAAAACTCTCGATCTAAAAGCGCGCCCAGTGATTTAGACATGACTACTATTTAGTTTAGCACGATAAAAAGTTGCTAGTTGGGCGTGAGAGAGAGAGAGAGACTGCGTGTTTTGTGTGCGTGCAACATGAACACTTGTCTCTCCATGTCAATCAACTTTCACTGAGAGTTTTGGCTTCTATAGAGAGAAAACAGAGGAGAGAGAGAAAGCGGGGAACGATCGTACAGATGCTCTGCAAATGGGGAAAGGCCAGCAACTACCTCTGCACCAGCCGCAGCAGATTCGAACTGGTGGGAGCAATTCGGGTCTCTTTTGCCCCGGATGCTCGGCGTGTCTCTCTAGAATCGGCCGGCAATTCAGTTTCAAGTGCGTCGTCGTTTTGATCTTCAGCCTTGCCGTGTTCCTCTCTGCGGTGTTTTTGGTGTTTCCGTTCCACTTTACACAATTTGGGTTCGATGCAAAAGAGGAAATCAAACTCCGCGGTACTCTTTTTTTCCCCTTGTTTCCAGTTATTAAGTTTGTAGTGTTGGTCATTAATTAGGGTCTTTATTTTTCAAGTTAATTTGTGTAAATGTATGCGGGTTACAGTTTGTTGTTTATGATTATGATATGCTTTGATGATTTGCTGAATTGGGTAATGGGTTTAGGGTTTTCTGTTTGGGATTTGATTTTCTGGGATTTTAGCTACTGGGATTGTGGTGGATTGCCTCCTCGTGTTATAAGGGCTTTTGATGTGTTGAGAAGATGGATGATAGCTTGGTTTTTTCGATTATTTAATAATTTAATCCGTCACTAGTTTTTTTTTTGTTGATATTCTGCATAGGAGAGGGTAACCCAGCCCCCCCAGACACACACACCCACTGGCACGCATGCGCACACACACAGAGGTGTTCATTGGCACTTGTGTTCTTTAATTAGGATTTTCATTTGAATTTCGTACTAAACAAACTGGAGTCTTGACACCTTTACTGAAGGAGCAATGGTACACAAGTTCACCATTTTACTCGCACATAAAAACACCAACTAATGATTGTTAATTCGTTTTCCACGTCTCCTCAAGTGATTAACACTAATGCGAGGTCCAAACAAAGAAGGCCACCTTAGGCAGGACATGTTGAAGAATATAAAAGATTAAGAAGGCCTTGTGATCACTTTTTAGTAAGGGCATTCTTGACCAGCAAGGGATGACCAAAACAGATGGCAGGGTTATACTTGTAGAAAATTTCGAGGCTAGATGGTTTGAAGAAATGGGAGAAGACTACTGCTAATGGCTATTGTATTATCTTAGCAGCAGAGGGGACTGTTAATCATCTCCCTGTTCATTATCTTCTCGGAGTTGTGGTTTTTCCTGTTCTTTTTTATTGGTTGCCTGAGTGATGCCAGAAAGGATGTGATAAGAAGTCTTAATTCCAGAGGTGGAGGAGAGCTTTTCTTTGTCTTTTGTGGCGCATATAGTTGGAGAGGAAAAAGCGTCATTTGAAGGCTTGCCGATTACCAGATTAGTTGTGAAGAAACTATTCTTACAACGTTTATGTCCTTGGAAGTCCGGCCTAGGGATGGGTACTTCAGATTGTTGGTTGGTTTTAGGGTTTATTTGCCTAAAATCCGAGTTACTATTTCTGATATTACTTGATGTTTAAAACTATTTTTGTCGCCAAGATTTTCGAATAACTGAAATTTGAGTTAAATTTAGCTCTCCTGTCGACGAAACATTTCAGAACGGTAAAAGCAGAGGGTTTTATGGGTAAAAACCAATATGTCAGTGTAATCAAGACTATTTCTTCCACTATTTCTTTTTCTTGTCCTTCTTTCTGCATCATCCATGTCTCCTAAACTCAGATCCAGAACACTGCCACATCTAATACCCTATACCAGCAATAACCTTTAATCAATGTCAACTTTTTCACCATTGTCATATCAAGGTCACCACGATCACACCACCATAGCATCATCAACCAACCACATCTGACCACCACAGCCACCATAACCATCAATATTACTTCATCACCATCGTCACAAATCTGTACAATTCTTCAATTTACAACCAACTCCGCCTTCGTATCTGCCTATTATTTTGATAAGGGCAGCCTAGTGCATGTGGCTTTCCCAATTGCGGGGATCTGGGGAGGCAGATATTCACAACCTTACCCCCATTTTTTCGCGAAGAGGCTGTTCCGGAGTATCGAACTCATGGAGCAACCTTATCGTCGTGCCAAGGCTCAGCCTCAATTACTCGACTCAGCTAAGAGTTCTCCACAATGTTAGTATGTGATTCCAATCCACCAACGAAAGTGGTGGTGCTGGGAATTAGCTTATAATGGTTTTCCGGTTGATGTGATGAAGTCAGTTAGTGGATTGGTGGAATACAAAAACGCGGGAGGAGGTGATAATGGATTACGTTGATGGTGGTGCCGTCAATGGCTATAGCTCTGATGGCCGTGATGGTATAGCAGACAAATAGAGAAACAACGAGAAGATTTGGTGTAGTCTCTGTGGAGGAGAGGGATGGAGCAGAGCTGTACTGGGTGGTGGTAGCTTTGAACAGGCGGCGGTCGGTTAGGTATTGTGGGGAAGGAAGAAAGAAGGAGAAAGTGTAAAGAAGGGCTGGAATCTAGTGAGTTACCGGATATTTCCTCTCTCTCCCTTTTTTTTTCACGTTTTGTAAGTCTTGGACGGAAGGACTTAATGGAATCCATGTAATGATTGTAGGAATAAAGTGACTGCAAATATACTTTGGGGAAAGGATTGATTATTTTCATACTTATTGGGTTTACAGTAATTAAGCCTTGACATTGGGGGTTGGAAGTTTTCTCTGGCTAGTTTTCTTATTCTTCCTGCCTACAAGGGCTTTACTTATATACTTTTTATACTTGTCGAGAACAAAAAAAGAAACCGATATATTGCTGCTGAAAGGAGAGGGTTTTCGTGATGGTTTGCTGTTTGGGTTGGCATGATTTTACAAACTTCAGCTATTAAAATCCTAATGTGCCTTAACATTTCAATAGTTGTGGAAAAAGGAAAAGAAAGAAAGAAAAGAACAGGTGCATTTGAAAGTACCTAATTAGTATGTAGATTGAAGTAACAAAGCTTCTCTGAGGAAAACAATATTCGTGTTTATGTTGTATGCGTAGTTTGCATCGTATGCTATATAGCTTTTCAAAATTTTCCTTTATTGTACTTTCATGGTATGCTTACAGCACAAAGCTTCTTATATTTTGTACAACTTTTCATGTTATTTTTGTTGTATACTTGCAGCCACTGTCCAGGTGTACTTTCGACTGGAAAAGCCTGTTGCACTACTTGTTCCTCACATTCCAAGACTAGAATATGATATCTATGGGGAAATAGGCATCCCTAACACAAAGGTTTATCACAAACCATTGCTGGTTATTGTAATTTATTATTGATTAATGTCTCAATAGAAGGAAAACCGGTTTAAACTTCATATTCAACAGGTTGCTGTCTTATCCATGCACCAAGCAAGTGCATATAATTGGACTTATGTGGTCTTTGGCGTGCTTCCCGACGACAGGAATGTTACAATCAATGCAGTATCTCTAAGTGTGCTGAGATCATCCTTAATTGAGCTGTTTCTCCAGCAAATCAACTTGACTCTGACAACTTCTACTTTTGGGGAGCCATCTTCTTTTGAGATTTTGATGTTTCCTGGTGGAATTACTATTATTCCTGAGCAGTCTGCTTCAATCTGGCAGATACCGCAGATCCTCTTCAATTTTACTCTTCCCAATTCTATTGATGAAATCACAGAAAATTTTGCTGAGTTTAAGAAGCAGCTGAAGTTGGGGTTGCAGCTGTGGCCTGATGAGGTATGATTTCTCTTTCTTGTATGCACGACATATTAGTTAAAATCATTGAGCTGGTTTCAGGCTGTTTTATAGTAAAAGTGTGGACAGCTTTAAGGTCTCACTGCTGCCAGGTTTGGAAGTAGGAGACTATACTACAGATCACCTGCTTCACTGGATACCTCATACATAATGAATTTGCAACCACAGTGAAACACTGCAGTATTCATAGTTGTTATAGAAAAGACAACTAACAAAATTTCATCACTTGTACCCAAACCAAAATAAATGGTCGACGTGCTGCCTGGCATCTGTTGGTGGATATGGTCATTAGGCTGTATGATTTTTTACTCTGATGGTAAATAATTATAACTTGAGACCAGAGGTGGTAAGAGACCTTGATGGCTGCTCTACAATCTTATCTATGCTCTTGGTTATTTCCCACCTATTGACATACTCACTCACACATATGTATGACATACTCATTTATATGCATGTAAAATCAAGTTTCTAACATTAGAAGGACCTCAAATGTCATGCAATTTAAGTACCAGGACCTCGGTTTCAAAAGTTTTAAACGAGGACCTAAGCTCACGAAACCAGACACTATAAGGATTTACCGTCCATTTCCTAATGACAGAGACATTTTTTCTAGGGATATTATTGTCTCTTACAATGAATTTCCAGGGACTTAACTGTCTTTATCTACTTTTCCAAGTGACGTGGCAGTGCCACATTAGCTATCCACGTCATCCATCCATCTACCCACTAATTAAAAAGTCAAAATCAACTTGCCCAAAATTTTACATAAATAAATAAATTATCACCTACCACCAAATCACCACACCATTCCAACACCATCTCCACCATCCGCTGGTATGCTCACCTCACGATCATCATCATACCCCATACGGCCAGTGTTGCGACCACCTTCACTGCCACTGAGACCAACTACCATAATATCGCTACCATCACTAGTGCCACCAAACCAACTACCCCACCAGTCATCACGGCCAACATCACCCCAAAAATAGCAATCTAGACACATCACCACTGTCACCATCAGCCCAACACCGTCACCATAGAATAACGGTTAAATGCCACCGCCACCACCATCACCATCACCACCACTACCACCCCTTTACCTCAGCAGCCCCTTGCCTGACCTCAATTGCACGCACTCATGAATCAATATCAGACAAAAATCGGGTGGGTAAAAGACCTGATAAGTGATCAGTAAGTGGGTCTTTGATATTCAATCTCCCATCCCTCTCTCCTTTTAGTTCACCATCATCGTCTGCAGCATTTTCCCTCGAGGTTCGTTGGATGAATCTTTTTTTTTTGATTGGGTGAATCAGATCTTTGTGTTTCATAGTCTGTGTTTTACGCCTGAAGAGAGAAAATTGGAGTTGATGTTAGTTTTCACGCAGTTTGTTAATTGGTAGTGAATCCACATTGGAGAGTACATGTGATGGCGGTTGGTCGCGGCGCTTGGTGGAGAGTACATGTGTTTTTTGACTATCAAGCGGTGGATGCAGTGACGGGCAAAGAGGAGAAAAAAAGAAGAGGAAAGAAAAACAGAGAAGATAATAAAAGCTACCAATTTTTACTTCTGTTAGTGTAAAGATAGCCCTGAAAATATGATTCTGTTAAGAGTAAGCTTTTGGCAGGTTTATGTCCTCGTTTGAAAACTTTAGAAATCGAAGTCATGGTACTAATAATTGCCTGTTAATTGAGGTCCTTCTAGTGTTAAAAGCCTCAATATACAATATATAGTGTATTAATGTAGAGTTACGTATATGCTATCTCATAGTGGAATCTTGGCTTTTTTGTCTTGCATGCAGAATTTGTATATACAGGTAACAAACGAAAATGGCTCGACTAGAGATCCTCCAGTTACAGTTCAGGCTTCAGTTATGTCAGAGATAGGAAACCTTCTGCCACAGAGATTGAAGCAATTGGCTCAAACGATCACAGGCTCCCCTGCTGCAACAAATCTTGGCCTTGATAACTCTGTTTTTGGTAGAGTCAAGGAGATCAGTTTGTCGTCTTATCTAAATCGCACGCTTCAAGTAGACCCACCAACTCCTTCTCCAGCACCATCTCCAGAGCAAGATGACTATTCAGAGCCCTCTATTTCCCCATTTCCTGCTGCTTCTCCAGCGGATGGCAGCTACCCATTGGCACCAAGCCCCGACAACAGGCCTCACCAGTCTTTACCACCCATTTCAAGTCCACCCGTCCCTTCAACAGTATATACTTGGGCCCCTCACCCTAGTCCACATTGCAGTTCCAAAACTTCACCGAGCCCATCGTCATCATCATCCGACTTTAGGCCGATAACTTCTCCTGCTTTTCCACCTTCCTTGAGTCCTACATCACGGTTATCCCCTGGGCCTCCTCCTTTGCCGGTTGTATCCTATGGCTCTCATCCAGGCCAGGACAAGAGTAATGGCAGAGGATCAGCTTCTCCTGCACCTGAGCCGCCCTCGGTCTTGCCATACTCATCATGTAAGTTACTCATGCAAATCCATGATTGATTTACGTTTCCCTTAATTTCGTCTTTTTGCGGTTATCTTTCTTACCTTTGTCTTAAAATCTAAGACTTGCCCGTTAGTTACTTGCTATTTGCTTGCTTATGTGGAGTTTCTGGTGCTTATCATTAATTTCATTGCCAAGAACAGCAAAATCTGTTAGGTAAATGATGAACTACTCAATGTTAGTCACTCATAATATATACAGTTTTGATCTTTTTTCAGCTACCAGTTTATGATTGTGGTCTGTCTATTGCCAAGTGGTTAGCTTGCTCTCTGCTGAAAGCTAAGGGAAATTTGATGTTAATCATTGTTGATAATTAACGTCAATATCTTGTCCTGAAGGCATCCAAGAAAACTGAATACTGAACTCGGCAACTTTCTTATTCCTTACCAGATGGGTTGACCATACGAATGCTTTTACTCAGTTCCCCTTTGTCCATGCATGCTTTTCTTTAGTCCATGAATTTTTTTACTACGTGGTTCAACCGTTGACAGATCCAGGCATCATTAGCATAAATAATTTGAAACCCATTCAGTCTTATAAATCACGACTGTTATTGCATATAGAATGTTCCACCCAACCAACTTACATTTTGTACAAATAACTTTCCACTTTCCCATCAACTGAGCTTACTTTCTCTCTGAATCATTGATTGTAGATAACAAAGTTCTTCATTGTTCATTATTCTGTTCGGCTGAAGGTGTATATGTTGTATACTCTTCTTTGCGTCGTAATAATTTTAAACCCCTTACTTCTAGCATTTCACTCCACACTCTTATTCAACATTATACAGTTCATTTGTGAAATAGATAAAATGTCAAGGTCTTTAGGCGTCTACAAAGATTAGGGATCCTTTGTCTCTGCTTGTCACAGTTCTGTCAGATGTGTCATGTATCCTGACACATCTAGTAGTATTCTGACAAACCGGAATATCTGTAGGTTAGCTCAGAAGTTCTCTGGATAGTGCATTGAGGTAGAGCAAGGATTTTAGGTAAATGCCATTACCAGTGCTGCAGTCCAGTAGTGATATTATCATGACCGTGATAAAGCAGTAGTATCACTGCTGAGAATAACACTATAATAGTGTCAACTATGATAAAATCCATTACGAACGACCCATTTTATTATGACAAACTAACGTGTTTAAAGTTGAATATGTTTGAGACAAACACTAACAGAATTAAGAAATGTATGAGGATGCTATAACAGAACTATAGCAGGTTGATGAAAATAGGGAAGTGCTTCAGGAGTCCTTTATTCAAGCAGCAACTTGCATTCAGGTTGACAGTTTTTATATACCAGCCGCCAGGTCGGCTATGCTTTATGGTTTCGACATGGTGGCCCCCTAAGAAATAAATGCTGATTAGGATGCTAAAATGGTTTGGGGGCTGGACAAGGATTGTGGAAAAAAGAAATGAAGACATATTCTGTACCAATAGAGGAGAAAAAGAGGGAAAGCTATTGAGATGGTTTGGATGTAGGCTTTCTGAGGCTCACTAAGAAGAGGTGACGTGCGTTATATGGTTGGCTGAGCCGCAGAAGAATAGGTAGGAGTTATTTCTGAAGGACCCTTTTTATAACTTGATTCTATAAATCTAAACGTTTAGGTAGGCGAGAATGGATTAAAACGACTGATGTACTCGTGTGCAACTGCTTCGTTGACTGAGGTTTTTTTTTTGTGGATCACTTCACCCCATGAAGCAAATTTCTTGATCATCTGCATGTGATATGTGGATAAAAAGTTCAACACATTATCATTTGAAAAAGCTGTCTGCCAGTAAATCTGAGGAGAAAGATAAAGGAAACTAAAACAGAGGTACTATGGGCTGATTTACCTGAAGAAATGTTACGTTGTACAAGTGATGTTCTCCAAGCATCATACCCCAGTGCTCAGGTGTCAAATGAGCAATTTGACAAGTTTATGTTTTTTCATGAGGTTAGTTCTATAAAGTTCTGTTGGATATCTTATACAGGAACGTAGACCTTTGGAAAATTATGATGCAATATCGCAAGAATCTTTTGACAGTTATCTGCATGCATATAACGACCCGGTTCACGGCCCCACCACAGGGTGTTGCCTCCCTTAAAAGGGCTAGCCAAGTAGTAAGATCATAGGAAAAGTCTTATAAGGGCAATCTCATACTATTCCACATCCGATGTGGGATATTACAATCTTCCCTCCTGAGGCTTGATGACACACAGCCCAGAATCTTCCTCTCTAGCCAATGTGAAATACACCCGGTTCACCCTTCGTTGCCCCGCCCATCCTCTTGATGTGGGATATACCGGGGCTTACTTTTGTTTCTCCCAACCATCATCAACAACACTGGATAGCTCAGCCTGAGCTTTCGAGTCGGCTCTGATACCATCTGTAACGACCCGGTCCACGGCTCCACTACAGGGCGCTACCTTCCTTAAAGGGCTAGCCAAGTAGGTGCTTCTAAGATCATAGACAAGGTCTTCTAAAGGCAGTCTCATACTATTATACATCCGATGTGGGATATTACAATGTATTTCTTTGACATGACAATTTGCGAGATGGGAATTCAAGACAACCTTATCCACAAGTGTTGTTGTACTCAAACAAATTTTCTTTTCCATCCCTTTCTCAACAAAGAAACGGAGCATTAAGGAATTGGCTGTTGTTGGAAGTTCCTCTTAAGAGTCCGTCAAAGCTTTTATTTGTCACCCATGGATAATAAGCAGCCGCCAAGTATCCGTTTAGGTTCTTGAGAATGCTATTACATCTTTGTATGTGAAGCCATGGTTGGAATTTGAAGGCAGCTGATTTGAGAAAACCTAGCATGTCAGAAACGTTTCCCCTTAGGAGATGATGTTTTGTTTCTTTCTTATAAGTATGTTTGTGCGTGTGTTTGTTTGCGTGCGTGTGTGAGTTGGTGGGTGGCGTGTGTTGGTTGGGTTTGAGTTCATTTATACCTGCCTTCCCAGTTGAACATAAACAAATGTATATGCTTTAGGAAAACTCATATTCCCTCTTCATGAGGGGATATTTACCGAAGTTCATTTCACAATCCTTTCTCCATAAGGGAATCCTACTGCTAAAGCAGTAGAGTTTTGCTAAGCATAACTGCCTTGCATAGCAATTTTGAGAGCTAAAATAACACTCAGAGATAAATATTAACGTTTGGTGTACTTTTGCAGCTTCGATGACAGGTCGTCCTCACAACCCAGTCTGGTGGTTCTGTGTCGTCACTCTTGCAACATTCCACCTTCTTTTTTGGTGATACTGATAATCGTTTGCTCATCATACTACAACAGCTAACAATTTTGCTCCAGCTAAGATGGTAACACCTTGGCGGAAAGGTTACTTGGTCTTTTCAAGGCAAGTCAAGATAATTGTACATGGATTTAGAAGTTACAGGTCGAAGCCAAAAGGTGGCAGGCCGCGTTATAATACATTTTGACATCGGATGAAACAGGGTTTGTTTTCCCGAAGGGAATTACTCCGGACGATGGGTGATTAGTCGTGAGGCGAATGCAACCTTGGCAGTATTTCGGGATGACATATTTGCTAATTATGCAAGTGTAAAAAAGTTGTGGGAAAGAGAATGTTGACGAAACTAGTGTCAACAGTGTTTACACATGGAAAGCCAGTCATATATTTACATGAAGTTGCGATAGCTTGAGCTTTGAAGTCTCAAAGGATAGTTGTTGCGTCTAATCAGTTGCCTTTCTGTCCCATTGGTTCTTTTTGATTTCGTGTTATTTACACGTTCACAAGAGGTTACAAAACTGTCAACTGAACTCAGCCTTAAATTAAAAGAGGAGACCATGTGAGGAAATAAAAAGAGGAGACCTTGTGAGGAAGCAAACCATCTTGATTGACAGTACAAGCTAGACCTGGCAAAATATTGCCCGGACCCGCGGGTCTACCCGTACCCGCTCAAAAAAGGCGGGTACGGGTACATATATAGAAGACCCGTTGAAATTAGACCCGTACCAGAACCGATCCGTAATTTTCGGGTCGGGTCGGTTCTGATACGGGTAATCCAAATTTACCCGGATTTTCTGCTATATAAATGGATTTAGCCATTTAGGGTTTCATTCTCACTTCATTCTTTTTCTCTCCAGCCGCCAAGTTCTCTTTCTATAGCGTTCTCTCGCTCTTTCTCACACTCTCAGACCACACCCCACGACGATCACCAGTAATCGTCCACAAGATCGCAGATCCGTGCCTCCGCTGCCATCTCTTTCCACCGTCCGTCGCAGATCTGTGCCTCCGCCGTCGTCTCTTTCCCCTTAGACCACAATCGCACCTCCGCAGATCTACTACCGCCGTCAGTGCACCTCCGTAGATCAGCCACTTTCACCGCAGATCTACTACCGCCGTCAGTGCACCTCCGTAGATCAGCCACTTTCACCGCAGATCTACTATCACCGGCCACTTCCACAGCATCTTCGTGCCTCCGCCGCCGTCCCTCTCCCTCCCGAGATCGATCTACCTCGCAACGTCGCTCTCTCGCCTGTCAGATCCATTGACGACAGCGACACCACATCAAGTCGACGGCCAGCTACTGCACATCAAGCGATGGCGTCCATCGTCCCTCTTTCGCTCCGCCACTAGATCTGCCTTCAATGTCGTCGATCAAATCCACCACCGCTCCGTGGCCACCATCTCTGTCGCGATCGCCAGATCTGCTTGTTTTATTTGTTTTAAAAATCTTTCTATTTATTTAAGTATTTTGTAGTGTTGATTTCTTTCAGATCTGCTTGTGTTTTTATTTTGTGTTGTGAGATAATTTTTTTTTAGATCTGCTTGTTCCTATTGTATATTTGTGTTTGGAGAGTTGAGATGATGGGGTTGGATTTGAGAATTGATTTGAGATTAGTGATCAAATGATAATTGTAAAAATGAAATCAGAAAGTTGTAATAATAAAATAGAAGGAAAAAACAAACTTTAAAAAAAATAGGGCAAATGTTTATTAATAAAAAAAATTCAAAAAATTAATTATTTACCCACGGGTATTACCCGCCCCGTCAGGGTAGGGTACGGATTTTAAAAATATCTACCCGAAAAAAATCGGGTAAAATTTATCTGAACCGATTTTATCCGTACCCGGTCGGTTTACCCGTTTGCCAGGTCTAGTACAAGCCCTAATAGGTTAGAAAATATTGTATTTTTCACCAACATATTAGACCGTTTAACATACCGCAAAACACTCCCCTCGTCCCTTAGCCCTTCAACTGATCGCATGATCCTCTCTGGCCTACTCTAGTCACACGGTATTAAATGTTTAGGACCAAATGGTTGGGGACTAGGCAATACTTTCGTGACAGGCGTTGGCCATTGTCATGTAATAGCGAGTTAGAGACCAGTACAGCAAAGCTTGATAAAAAAAAATAGCGGTGACAATTCCCTGCAATTCCAATGTAGGCAATCTTATATTAACCCCCTTTTATGGTACAAGATATGCATTTACAACTTCAATATATAGTAGTGCAACTACGTCTGTGATTCTCCTGCAATGGATGGGGCAACTGTTTCAGAGGCTGATACCCTCTGGCCTCTACAGAGAAGAACCAAATCCTGGAAGTGGGACGTTCGTCATGAACCAGTAGGCTCAACAGCGATGGCAGTGGTAATACTATCAAGGTGCTCTTCTTGTGCTGATCAGAGAGAAAATAGGAGCTCTATCAACAAAATCTCCTCGCCTCCCAAATGAACGGGAATCAGATCTCCATTCAGGGCCAAGAAGCCATGATGTTGCAACTCCACCTAATAAGCCTCCCAGCTGAAATGTTGAACATCAAATCGCTGAATATAGACATTTTTGTAGCAGTAGCAGACAAGGGAAAAACGGGACAGAAACAACAGAATTGCAATAATACGGCTACTTAGTCAAGCTTGCTAACAAAAATCAACCAAAATGTAAAAATATATTACAGGGACTTTATGAGCAGTTTCTTGTCGAAATTACTAATTTTCTAACATATGAATTTTTTTTGGGCCGAGCAATATAGCATTACTTCATTTGCTAAGTTAAAGAATTAAAAATGTATCAACAGGAGTCATTTGCAAACTTACATGCCCCCAGTTATCAATGCCGCCGGATAAAAGCCCAATAGCCTGCATGACAGCCATACTATCAACTATCAATAACAGGAGAAAAACAACAAAAAATGAAGGAGAGAAGAAAAAACATACGAGAAGAATATGCAAGTCCATATTCACGTGTTGTTACCAAGTTCATGAACATGTATGTCTTGTTTTGACAATCAAAATCTCATGACTTTTAGTATATTATATGTATATATCTGCTGTTATAGGCTTCTAGAAGACCAAAATTGGGCAAAAGCTGCTTCGATTGAATCATAACAAATGGATTTTGGTGACGACCTTTACTGGTGTCATGCAGTTAAAAATTTGGATTTAGCCAGTATAAATAGGCAAACCTTAAGCACCTGTAATAAGGAACCACCACGTCAAAGCCTCGATCAGATAACTAGCAGTGATGGCATTCCTTATAGATCCTCATAATCTTAACTTAACAAGAAAGTGGAACGTGCAATTAGGGCTCCATCTTGTGAAGTTAAGAGAAGCATACCCCATTGTAATCCTTGGTGCTCACCATGACTAGCAGATGGAACATCATTTCACCGAAGAAACTTGATAAATTTAACGAACTACAAGAGTGCACTAGGCTCTCCAGTCTCCACTAGTTGGATCTTATGCGCCAGAGTGGATGGATCAGTTAAGACATTAGTGTTTCATCTGGAAGTAATTTTTCACATTGCAATTGCTGAGCAGTACGCTAAATTTCTACTGCTCCTGGAACTGACAGAAATTGTAAAGCTGAAATGCCCAGATGAAGATGAACCCGCCAAAACAACTGCAAGAGAAGGAACTGAACCCAACAACAGAATCTTTGACAAAGGAGCAGAACCCAACAAAACTTTTAATAAAGACCTAGATTAGCCGGTAGCACCTTATATTATATTGACAATTGTCCTGTTTAGCTAATTGTTTGCTACAAACAAATGATTGTGCTGCAGAACCAAATTTAGCACGTTAAACATAGGCACAACCCTAGTTCTTTTACCCCCATGCCCACCATGATTGAAAATTCTAGATGCAATTATGCATGTTTCATCTTCACCTCTTTGCAGCCAACTGGACCACTGTCTTGCGAAATATCGAGGCGGAAAACTCGACTGTTATTGGGTTTTAGCTGTTACAAGTGAGTTATCACTTCTACAATATTGTCATGCTTCCCAGGATGAGGTATAGCATAGCCTATCGAGGAATGAGAAGTTTCTGTGTGTTATTCAGTTGCATGTATGAGAAGCTTCTACCAACAGAATGGAGAGAGAGAGGCAATGGAGAAAAAAGGTAAGGAGAGGGGGACGGACCGGGATGCACTGGTGACAAAAGTTATGAAGCTAGCATGGTTCTCATAAGGCCCCTACAGCCTCTCCAGCCCGTGTTCGTCAAGACTCAAGCCCTTCGCTGTTTTCCCATCTCGCCAAGGCTATAAAGGCTCGTCGGCCCATAATGGAGTAACTCATCCTCTTGTACTTTTTACTGAAGTCAGCTTATTGTTATTTTGTGGTAAAATTCAGCTTGATATATATTTTTGGGTTGAATATATCTCCTTTTATTCTCATTTGTCAGGAAGAAAGAATTAACATACTATGACGTAACGGAGTGGCATGTTGGACCCTTAATGTATGTTTCACTACATAACATTCTTTTGCGTCCAATTACGAGAACACAGCATAGCCTGTATTTGTTTGCGTTCTGATAAAGAATGGTCCAGATTGCATGGACTTCCCTACATAAGAGCCAATGGAGGTTTCTTACATATCCTCCCACGCACGAGAACAAAGTGCACAACAAAGGAATAAAGTCTGAGGCCCGAATTTCCCTCATTTTCGTGGCGACTAAATGCTCGCAGTTGTCTCGCACAAAGATGGTTGACTCAGTTCAAATGGGAAACAAGTGGCATTTTTTGATACTGAGAGTGAGATTTTTTTTTAGACAATGTTAACAAGCCACCACGAGTGTAGGACGTAGTGTCATGAAATGTCTTTAGACTTTTTATTTGACAACGTAAATTTAGTCTTCGAAGAGTTTGGTTAGAGAAAAATTGCACACAGACTTTCAAACCATCAGTCAATAACATCACATCCGTCCTAAACAATTGAATTCACCAACAAAAATTCCACAATTCAAATCATTTATTGGGCAAAGAAATCTCCTTCCGTAGGGATATATATATAAATATGCCCCATTCTTTTGAACAAATGAACTCAACATTCTAACGACGGATATCAATACCTGTGTTACTCTGTGTTTAGCAGAATGTTTCGAACAACATGTAAGAGCTGTTTGGGTTTGATTCTAAGATAGTCAAACTTGATTAAATCTAGATTAAATCAGGTTGCTAGGTGTTTGGCAAAAATACAAACCTGATTAAATCAGCTTTCAAATGCCAAAGATTGGATTATCACAATCCCAGAAAACGAGGAATATAGGTTAATAACTTTTCCTTAATCAGGTTTGGTGAAGTAAAGTACCAAAATATCCCTATTGCTTACAAGGACATTTAGCACCTTTTATTCAAACACTAGATTTTGCCACTTTGCCGCATTGAAACAGCTTTTACAACCTTTTATCCAAACACATCAACAGCTTAAAGCTGATATTGAAAAGTTGATTAAGATTTATTCTGAAATCCCAAACAAGCTCTATGTATCTCACAACTATTACAGAGCTATTAAGCTGCAATAACTCTACGCACTTGGAGAGGGAAGCAAGGAACATACCATGTTCAGAGTGATTATTCGTGCTATATGTTGTAAGCCTCCCGTGCCACCTCTAACTAGGCTTCCATGTCTCAACAAAAAAACGGCAAAAGATCCTACCTGTTCAGAGGTCAGATGCATGGATGCAAAAATAAAGGATCAGGGCTGAAAATAGATTATAGATCTTATCTTCAAAGACTTTTTGCAGCTTTGAAAGCTGATAAATCACAAGCATGAATTTCATGATCCTCGATAATGCTCAAACACAGCATGACTATGACATACCTTGGATATTCCTCCCACATATAAACTTTCAATAAAAGTGGTCATTAAATCAATGCCACAGTCTGAAGATCGCGGGTTAAGGCATATCCCAGGACTGTGTGTTAAAAAAGAGTATAGTGTGTTTAAATTGGGTCAATTATCTGTTGTGACTGGATAGAGCTACTCTTAAGTAACGAAATGCTCTAAAAGCTTAAGCTATGAAGAAATGGCCCAACAATGTTATCATGCTTTAACAGCTACAATGTTCTGCAGTCCTAATAATTTTTTTCACGTATGACAGAGTTCTGGAATATTCCTAACAACTGAAAAATTAGCAATCATAGATCTAAGACCGTCCAAATGAGCTAATGCTACTATTCCATTGCAGAGTTTGAAGGTACTACAAAGCGAGAAACAAGGGCATTAATGGCATAACTGATATTTCAACCTAGTAGGGGCCAAAGAAGTGTGAGAAAAAAACCAACAAGAATACTTACAAATATTCTCTTTTTCTATCAACATGGAAAATCAAAACCATAATATACACCACACGTGAATATAGGTTGAGCAATTGGTACTTTCAGAGTTATGAAGTAGACAGAAGGTTTCTAAACCAGTCCTCTCATCACTCTAAACAATATATAAACTTATTGTTTATAAAGCTATATAAGTTTGAGTTTTCATTACCATTAACTGCAACATATGTATTTAACAGGCTAAGCTCCTTTCTCTCTCTCACTCACAAGCTGTTTTCCCACCCATCTTAATGATACGGAAGCTAAGACAGTCTGAATTGTTGTTCCAATCATAAAGAAAACTTACTAGGCCAAAAATAGCTCCTGATGCACCAACTGCAGGTGCTTTGCAGAGCCAATAACTCATTGTTGAACCTGAGCCATATCAAGAATAATAGGAGTAAAGTAAGAATCGGTTGCTTGAAAGATAATCGATGCCATTGTTATTGCAGAAGAATTGTAGGTAGTTACTTGCAATTGCAGAGGTGATGTAAATTGCAACAAATCTTTCAGGACCACTAATATTCTCCATTGTAGGACCAACAGAATTTAGAGAATAGCAATTCATCTGAAAAGGCCACATAATGTTTCAAGCTCCAAATATCATGTCTATCAGCCAAGAGGGAAACAGTGTTAAAGAGGAAAATTTAACAAACCATGAGGTGTCCAATATTTGCATGCAAAAAGGACGATGTTACTAATCTCCACAGCTGTCCTTTGTCAATGAGACCATTAATCTGCACTCTTACAACTATTAACTCAAAGGGATAAGCTCAAAAATGAATTTTCCTTAAAAATATAGTTAACTTCTCTGATTTTTGTCATAACTTTTTTGAGTCTAACCTTAGCTCCCCATAACATTAATTTCCCATGTGTTGCAATTTGTGCAAGGTAGACCCTAAAAGAAGAAGGTCGTGAGCCAAAGACCCCTGACAACAAGTGACTCTCATAGAAGATTTCAGATACATTAAGAATGCGACATCCAGATATTAAATTATCTTTCTATAAAAAGTTTCACTCACAAAACGTTAGCCGCAATGAATATGTTCGTCCATCGCCTTCCACTAGATGAGACTGATCTGGATGTGTCCAAGTTTGTGTTCCTTTTGACTCCATAATTGTAACCACCTTCTTCTCCATTGAAGAAACACAGACCAGACACCCACGCGGACTCACAAGCATCATATGAGCTCTGAAAATTAACCCCTTGCAACTGGAGGGCTCTTTCAAGCCATAATTCCTTCAGTTGAGGTACAAGATCAAGGTGAAAGATGTTCTGTTGAACAATAAAAGGATAGTGATTGTCTCTTTGAAAATTTTAGAAATCAAGAACTTAATTCAAAAGAGGCTTTCATTGCAATTCAGCATTTTGACGGCCATACTTAGAAAGCACAGAAAGAAGGTGCAATGCGTCATAAAACATACAGTAGCTCCAAAACTATATCTCTTTTTCACCATTAAGAAGATCAGACGGTCCAAGAAACTATTTTTATGCTTTCTTTTGTTTGTTGTTACAATTTGCTATCTACTTTGCCTGATAATGAAGTATAGTTGCTATTCACTATCTTCACATTTTTTAATTACACCACATTTATTAGGTTGCTTTATAACCACGACCCGAGCAATTATCTGTCCCCACCAACAAGCAACCTTGCATCACATGGCCAACAACTAAGCAGAGCCATAGCACCATCCACGACATTTGCAACCATCCCTTCTATGTCGTCTCACACCCGTGAAACTAACTCTGTGTGTTTAGAAGGTGGAACAAAAGACTATCAATATGCTTCTCGCAACCTTTGCATCACCATCTTATTCATCCCATGTTAGCGACTCCTCTGTCATTTTGGCCCATTGCTAAGACAGATAACAATGAAGTTTGCAATGATACCTGCTAGGCAATCACGTTTTGTCGAAGGATTTGTGTTAAATCTTGGTCCAGTTGAATTTGTACTGATTTGGTGATATGGTAGTATACTAAACGGCAGTGACAAGGTGGCGATTAGGGTTTGGAACTTTGGTGAAGGTAGCTGGATGGTGGTCGTTCAGGTCTGCTGCAGAATTCAAAATCGATAACATGCTTGACAAGGCATGAGTTATCAATTATTTGCAGTGAATCTCGTTGTGCAGATTGAACTGAATAGTCGGCTACTTTGAGCTCTGCCTTATTCTCCTCTGGAATAAACTAGCCTTTTTGCTCTTTTGCTCACCATGGTAGTTTACAAGGCAGCCGTGTCAGCTCTTTTTGGACTAAGCACTGCTTTCGCGTACACTCATTCTGATCGCCTGGTCAAACTAGGTCCTTGAGCAACCTTAACACACCTTGTTTTGAGTTCCTATTAATCTGAAATAACTTTTCATGCATTCGGCTAGAGCACTTTTGCATCTTAAGCTTATACTAATTGTGGTTCTCTTGTGTCATCTTGCAACGATCGAGCATTCTCTCAATAGGATTATTTAGATGTCCCTTCAACACAACATGGGTAATTGAAATGATCTTGGAGACCCACCAAAGCACGAAAACCAGGATCTATGAGCAAATGGATTTCTATTCAAAGAGTGCATAACCGCATGGATAAGCCCACACTAACCCGTCAATTGGAAAAATCCAAACTGACATTTTCCCTGGGAGGTATCGGGAAGGAATTGGAATGGAATGATTGGATACAGATGGAGTATAATGAAATAGAGCGACTTTGAGATGAGGCATGGAAGGAAGCCACTACAAAGAAGTTCCAGGAGTTATGAAGTAAGCTTTTGAGCTCATGTTGGTCAATTTCAATCAGATCATTACAAAGAAGAGATGGGCGATTGTGTAGACGAATCACCATTTCTTTTTAGTTAGCAAGGATAAGAAATAGTCATTGTCATGTTCTAGTAGCATAACCCATAAGAGATTGTCTGACCATCCGACTTGAGCACAAAATGGAAGCCTTCCAGTTCATATGGACATTCTCCCCCCTCCTCCCTCCCACACACCCGAGAAGGACACCCTCAATTTTTATCTTCAACCGCTTATTTAAAGCAACTCATCTACCAAAAAGTGATCAACGACTTAAAAAGATTGCACTGTATATTCATTTTTATCTTTAATACGGAGGGAAGAAAGAAATATACAAGCTCTAAAAAGATACGGGAAGGACTGCAGTTAATGAACATAAATCAGCTTGAATTACGTGAAGTATGAACACTAGGACGCTACTCAATCAGTAAAAAAAACCATAAAGCATACTCTCTCTCATAATTTGATGTTCAATTTCAATTTTCAACACAGTTGTTCAAAATGAATAAGCTGGATTCATCAAAATGAAGAGCACTTCACAATCCACAAAATCCTGTAGAAATTCATAACATTCAATTTCCCGTAAAAAAATACGGAGTATTATGCTTTATAGTTTATATACAGGATATTTGTTATACTTTTACCTTACAAGATGAGTGAATAAGAAGGCCGAGATGGTGGTGGTGGCCGGCGAAGCGACGGCGGAGGAAGTCACCGAGGCGGAGGGCGCCGGCGGTGGTGATGAGGTGGACGGGTGTGGGACCCGCTCTCGATATCGGGAAGGGGAATCCGGATGGCTGCTGTGGCGCTGCTGCCATTTTTCTCGGCTCCAACCAGTGGAGCCAATTGTTTCATTACAAGTCATTATTAATCTATACGGGCCCACTTCGCCTTTTTTTTATTAGTATATATAATAGTGTATTAAAATTTTTGAATATGGGCAAGTTCCCCTCATAATTTTCCACAACAAAATTTGTAAATGAGATTATTTTGAAATTTTCAATTTATTTTATAAAAATCCAACACGACTAAAAATCCAATATGGACTTGTAAGTGGCTTGCTTTTTGTCGTGGTTTTTTAAGTTTTTTGACTCAAGATAAAAATAGTTTAACGACTTACATAATAACACTGCGCAGGTCTATAATTACATAAAAAAAAAACTGTTGAATTGATCTATGATTTCTAATGGGATTGATTCTTGAAATTAAAACCACACAAAATTTGATTGATGTTGAAACCAATTGCTTTATGGATAAATTACTTGTTTGGTTGTGACCGAAAGATTACATGAAAACTTTATTTAGCTCATGTAAATTTTGAATGCTATTTTCGGTCCTTTATTTATACATGAAAATAGAAACCAGTTTAAAGCCTGCATTATTTCTCAAGTTTGCAAAATAATCAATAATCACTTCCATATACTGGACTGGAACTATGATCTTATGTTACATAACACCTTGTTTTAATTTAAAAAAATGCTGCTAAATGCATTTTAGCAGCAAAAGATACGACTAAAATTTTTAACAGCAGCTCAATTTTAATGACAATTTTCTATACCAAAGTTGTCACACGATTCTGAAGTAGACACTTAGAAAAAGCAAAAGTCATTCTGTTGGAAGGAGTTGTACAGTGGCACTTGAAGATGCACTCTCAAAGCATTCAAACTACAGGCTACCAAAATTCTGGCCATAATCTTTAGTTGAATAAGAGATTGTCATCTCTTCCAAGGCGTTGCCAAGTTAGCTAGGCTGCTCTACGTGCAAAATTCTTTACAGCTTGGGGCCTTTGTGCTGAAAACACACAGAAGGTCGTGAGTCTTGTCCTCGTTTTAGTGTTAGGCATACATAGTCTTCAGTCAGGAAAGGCAGAGCTCTCCCTAATGAGCAAACACTGCATCAGGTTAAGTAACAAGTTTCTCTCTTGCCAATACTTGTTACACTGCAGCACCTGCCCAACAGTAATGAAATTGTAAATTGAGTGCAAGAGCTTCAGAGTGGTGGGGGAACGGGGGTGGGGGTATATGAATACACTCACTCAAACTTTAGATATATTTACTAATTTTTGAAATTGTTTGATTGTCATCCCAACTAGATGTGTGAGGCATTCCAGGGGGAAAATCTGGAAAGTAGAAACAAAACATACCTGCTAAAGCTAGAAATCTTTTCCACCAGTGACGTAAATATCATTTAACAACATACAGTTCTGGGATACACTTACCTGCCTAGGGTACAATTTGATCATAAAGCTAATATGTACAGCTTCTTACTGCATGGGGGTGGGGCAGCGTACGTACGCAGACAAAGGCTAGAAAATGTGCCAATTGCGCCACCAGGTGCTATCTGCAGAAATATTCATTAGAGTTGTAAAATGTACGAATCTTCGGAGTATGAAACTTTTCTTTGAATCTCACCTTCATGAGAAGCTGCATCTCTATCATCTTGAAGATTCAGGTATCGCTGAGTCCAGTTTGCCAGCAGACTAAAAGGCCACAAAGAGAACAGCTGAGTCCACCTGAAGTTTAAGGAATTCAAGATTTCTTCTTCACGAAAAGCGTCTATGTAATCCTCATTGTTGGAGAAACCTTGTAGCTCATGTCGGCAAACTGGACAAGTGTTATGGTATTTCAACCACGGAACAATGCAGTCAGAATGGTAAAAGTGTTTACATGGCAGCTCTCTCACTTCCCCGCCAACCTCAAACTCATCCTTGCAAACAGGACAATGTGAGTCGTTGATTAAGTGCGTCGGCGTGAGAATCACTGTCGGCAACGCTTCAATAGCCGAGGCTGGTGCAGGAGGCGGTCCTGGTATATCGTTCTGAGTCAGCTCGTCAAGTTCTGCCTCGTGAACTACATTATGAGGCAGGGACAAGGGTTGTGGCGGCTGAGGAGGGAGTCCAACTTGGAGGATAATTTGGCCATGTTGAGCATCGCGTCCATTGGCAAAATTAAGCGGTCTTATAACTGGTGGCTCGAGCATGAGAGCCAAGGCGTCCAACCATCTTGCCAAAGGAGATGGTTCCAGTCGAGTGACATCTGCAAGGAGCCTAGGTCTTGACATGTCAAGCTCGTACGGAATTTGGCCTAAACAGAGCGGGCAGAAGATGTCGGATGACTGGGCCGAGGTACTCATCCTAATAGTTCGTTGGCAATGGCGACACCAGTAGTAATGGTATGTCCTCATTCTCTGGACACCATTGACCACAACACGAGGGCGGGGGATCAAGGACATGGTTTTAGAGATTGGGATTAGGAAGAGAGGCTGCGATTGAAGGTGTAAAAAAGAATACATTCCTAATGCCTTTTATGTAAGGACTTGTGAACAGGAAAAGAGAAAGGGATGGCTTTTGGGGTTACAAGTTGAGATTCCCTTTTCTCTAAGACATTGTTGCCCATCTTGGAGGCTAACAGTTTTCTTCCTCATCCATCTTCACTACCTCAAAACAAAGTAAGGGATGTTTCAGAAATGATGCAAACTGAAACCTTTATTGAATTTCTTTTTTTTTCTTGCCCAGATTGAGGTGGAAGGTTTCTTGTCAGGTGTCCAAGTTGAACCCCCCTGCTCTTCTTCAATAGCTTGTCTCAGGGAAAACTTGGAAGACTTAAAGATTCTATCACAAGAACACTCATCAAGCATCTGGACTGGTGGATGAAAATGTTTATCAACCTTACTATCCATCCGTTATACCAAAAGTAAATAGCACAGCAAGCAAGACCCTGTACATCTATCGTTGGCGGCAAACATTTCTAGGGTTTAATCTGTCCATATATAGTATTGCAACATCAGCTATAATTTGTCTCCAAAAGATTCTAGTGACAATACTATGCCGCTAAAAGCACTTCAGAAGTGTCACAAATAAACTTTTAGCTACAACTTTTCTGTCACTAAACCGGGGTTCAGAAACCTATTACCTATCCCACAACTATTATAAGCGAAAGGAGCAGTCGTAGGTAGTACGGCGAGTAGTTGTATCAATAGATGCAAGGCTAAGAGGAAAAGGAATAAAAGTCTAAGAACAAGCCCATGGGCGGATCTACACGACGACCTTTTGAGAGTGATCTTTGAAAGATTGTTCATTGTAGATCGTATTCGCTTCTTGCAGTCTGCAAGGCTGCCGCAGCATACCCAAATCTGCTCAGAAATTTGCTTGGATTTTGTCCTACAGTTTCAAAGATGGTGCGGATGAAAGCTTTTTGATCCAGTTTTCAAGTCGTTTCCATAATGCAAGAATTCTTGCCACAAAATATAGTTGCAGGCTACTTGCAGGGTCACTGTTGGTGTGGTTTGTGCGTGTATTTTAGCGATGACGTTCTCCAGCTGCCAAGTTTGTTGCATTCCTACTGCGAGGCAGCCACGCTCACCTTAACCCAACCCGGAATATTTTTTTTGCTACAACCCGGGTTGTAAGAATATTCCTATAACCCGGGTTTACAACCCGGATAGTAGCAAAAAAATTTCTTCTCAACCCCTGCTTACTATACTACACCTACCTTCTCCACTTTACTTATACATGATGTTGAAAATTTTCATAATTAGACCCTACCTTATTAAACCTTGTACTAAAAGTTTTAATGTCCAAAGAGAAATAATCAATTTCATTGATTGGTTAGAGAGATATAAAGTCTCAAAGTTAAGCATTTAATAAGATTGAAAAATGGTCATAATGCGGGTTTTCAAATTGCATTAGAAAATGAAAAAGTTCAGGGTATTTAAATGACAATTTGATTTACTTTCTTATTCTAGAAACAAAAGGTATGCATGGCCATGCACTCGCACATGTGCGGTGCGATGCATTGCGCACGGGCGACTATCTAAAGGCGCTTTTAGGCGCATTGTCGCTAGGAGCTCTCGCCTCGAGCCCAACCTTAACTTTTTGCAACAAATTCAACATATGAAGTAGAATGGTGTGACTTTTGGATTGAAACAGTGTGACTGTTGACAAATTGATTAAATTCAAATGGCACCAGTTCCATGGTGTCTGTTAGTTCAGAGGTTGCACATGTTTGTTGTGTCTGCAGATTGTGACTATTAAATGACACCTACATAGCCATTTTAACTGTCACAAACTGATTGCACATATTCAAGGCACTTGCTGGTATATATAAATAGAGCTGATGGCAGACTCATTTTTGCACTTCGAATTTCTCTCTTTCTCAAATTTATATCTATTGATTGCAATCTGTTGTAATCAATGGTGTTTCGCCTGTTTTTATCTTGGGAGGCGTATTTGTTACTATTCTAAGCAAATTATAAAGGAACAAACATTGTCTTAAGGAAAGAGTGCATGCATAGTATTCGAATCATACCGTTTTTGTGTCTCCGTCACTGCCTTATTTTTCCAACACATGGAAACTCAATATAAGTGCATGCATACCGCCACGGTGATCAAAGACGATTCACATCTTCGTTTGATGAAGAATTTGACTGGGTTTGGTGTGTGATCTATTCTCAGGTGGAATTTGTACTGTGCTTTTGTTGGCGGAATGATAGGGGCTCTATGGGAAGATGGACAAAGTTTTGTCAAAGATTCACTTGTCTGAATCTAATAGGCAGCTCTTATCCTCGAAAAGACACGGAGACATCCTAAATGGGAGATACATAGATTTGAATGGTAAAGTATGACTTGGCTGAGAGTGAAGAAAGTTGTGGGAATACCTACAGAAAGGTCGGATTCGTAATCTAATAGGCAGTTCTTATCGGCGAAAAGACACAGATACATCCTAAATGGGAGATACATAGATTTGAAAGGTCTAGTATGACTTGGCTGAGAGTGAAGAAAGTTGTGGGAATACCTACAGAAAGGTCGGATTGGTAATCTAATAGGCAGCTCTTATCGGCGAAAAGACACAGATACATCCTAAATGGGAGATACATAGATTTGAAAGGTCTAGTATGACTTGACTGAGAGTGAAGAAAGTTGTGAGAATACCTACGGAAAAGCCAGGATTCGTACTAAGGGGCCGTTTGACGGAGTTTTTTTTTGCTCTTTTTTTTTCACTTTTAAAAATTGGGAAAAAATGGGGTGTTTGGTAACTCTTTATTTTTCCAATTTAAAAACCCACTTTTTAAATTGTAGAGTAAAAAAAAAAGAGGAAAAAACTCTTTTTTTTTCACTTAAATTTTTTTTTTTAGACCTCCACCACAACGCACCCATCGCCGGCAGCCACCACCCATCGCTGCCCGGCAGCCACCGACAACCACCTCCGATCGTCGGCAGCCACCACCGCCGCCAGACAGCAACCACCGACAGCCACCTCCGGCCGGCGGCAACCACCACCGGGCGGCCACCTCCGGCAGCCACCACCACAGCCACCTTCGACCGCCGGCAGCCACCACCGGGCAGCGGTGGGCGGTGGCCACCACCGCTGGCTGGAGGCCACTCCGGCCACCACCGCCGGCAGCCACCGCCCACCGCCGCCAGACAGCAACCACCGACAGCCACCTCCGGTCGCCGGTAACCACCACCGGGCGGCCACCTCCGGCCACCACCGCCGGCAGCGACTGCCGCGACAACCGCCGGCCACCACCACCGTCGACCACCGCTACGCCCCACCACTGCCACAGCAAACCACCACAAAAAAAAAGTCAAAATAAAAAGGGTTACCAAACACCAAAAAAAAAAAACTCAAAAAAAAAAGAGTTATCAAACACCCACTTGTTTTTGTAAAAAAAAAAATTTTAACTGCTCTTTAAAAATTGACCACTGAAAAAAAAACTGTGTCAAACAGACTTTAAGTCTACTCCTTGAAGCATGGTAAGAATCATTTGGAATAGTGACATTTGTGACTGGATTGGGTAGGAACAGATCGATCAGAATGAATATGGATTTGAACCTCCTACAAAAGGATTCTTTTTTATTTATCTTACTCTTTGTTGCATTAACTATCAAAATTGAACTCTAGATGTCCTTCAGTTTAATCAAATTCAAGCATGCTGTTGGAACTGGCGCATCATCGAACGATTAAACCGGACATGACACGGCCAACATGGCCTTGAGGGACAAAGTACATGATAGGGGTTATCACTATTTGGAATCAAGTAAGTAATAACCGGGCAAAAGTGACACAAAAAAATAAAAAATATATATTGAATCAATTCTTATATGCAAATCTAAGATACTATCTGGGTTCAGCATCATGACTAATGGAACTATTATTTTAAAGACATCACAAAAAATTAAATGCGAAGTTTTAATGGTACACCAAGAATATATTGATCCGCAGTTATGCACTTTTGCTACATTCTTCTCCCTGTTTGATCAAAACCTAGCTAGAATCAATTCTGGATGAGTGATTTACGGTACTTGATCCTATGTACATTATTACGGTGACGGGAAACATCGATCGTCATTCCATATATTAGACCTGGTAAACGGGTAAACCCGCCGGATATGGGTAAAATCCGATCGGATACGGATAAAAACGGGTCGGGTAAAAATTATTCGAATTTTTCGGGTAGTATTTTTTACTGCCCGTGCCCTGCCCCTGGCGGGTCGGGTATTATCCGGGGGTAAATTATTAAAATTTTTTATTAACAGATATTTATGTGCTTTCTTAGAGTAATTTTTATCCCCTTCTTTTATTACTACAATTATCACATCACATTATAATGTAATTTCACAATTATCACTTCGATAATCATGTTATTCTTCAATCCAACACAATAACTCGTCTCAAACTCCAAATCTGAAGCACACATATCTCAAAACAAAAACCAGAAAATTACCTACAGATACATTCCTAAATCTAAACAAAAACTAAACACAAACAAAAATAAAACAAGTACATCTAAACAAAAATCTGGTTCACTGCTCCAGCTACGAAGTCACCAGTCTCAGAGCCGATCAAAGACCACGATCGAAGGTCCTGTACTAGCTCTCTTTCCTGATCGAAGATTGACGGCGCAGCTGTGGTGGATCTGTAGTGATATGAGGCGGATCAGGCTGCGGAGCGTGAGAGGGACAAAGGGGCGCCGTCGAGTTCGAGTTGATGTGGAGTCGCGTGGTCGCCGGTGCATCTGACAGTGGTGGGTGAGAATGACTGAATGAGATACACTGAGATAGAGCGAGGTCGTGGCCGTGAGAGCGAGGCCGTGAGTAGAGATGGCAATCAAACCCGTAACCGTCGGATCCTCGCCCCGCCCTGGTCTGATAGGAGCGGGTCATTTTGACTTTGACCGGATCACGGGGCGGGTATGGTTTTTTTTAAAAAAATCGACGGCGGGTTAGGGTCGGGTGTGGTATTTCATCTGGCCCGCCCCGCGACCCGGTTCCGTCCTGCTATTTTAACCATTAACTTGATTTAATCTTAGCCGTCTATTCTTACCTACGTATACATCATAAACCTTAAAAGGTCCACCTTTTCTCACTCAGTCCCTCTGCCGCCCAGCCCAGCTACCTCTCCTCCTTCTCTGTTATCTCCTTCTCGGCGACTCCGACGAGAATCTCGAGATTCACCACCAACCAGGCAGCCACCGCACTACCGCAGCTCCTCCTTCTCTGTTATCTCCTTCTCAGGAACTCCGGCGAGATTCCCCACCAACCAGGCAGCCACCGCACTACCGCAACTCCTCCTTCTCTGTTCTCTCCCTCTGGCGACGCCGCCGAGCTTCCCCACCAGCCGCCGCAACTCTTCGTTCGATGTTCTCTCCCTGTCAGCTACTCCGCCGAGCTTCCCCACTGGCCATCAGCCGTGACTGAATCTCCTGCCATTGGAAGCAAGATTGGAAGAATCACGACTGACTGACCTGCTGGAACTTGGAAGCAAGCTTAGCATCACCTGGGTAGGGTGGGGTGGGGCGAGGATGGGTTTTCTAAAGTATGTTAGGGTAGGATGTGGTATTAAGGTTATAGAACCTGACGCAGGGCGGGTGCAAGGTGGGGTGAGATTTCAAGGGTAGCGGGGCGGGTTTGGATTTTAGCAGATCCGCATCCGACCCGCCTCATTGCCATCCCTAGTCGTGAGAGAGAGAGAGGGAGGGAGGCGGACTAGAGGAACGGCGCTTATGAAAATGGAGAAGATGAGAAGAGAAATGAAAACCCTAAGGGCAGGTTTGACACTCTTTTTTTTGCCTTTTTCTTTTCAGTTTTAAAATTTGAAAAAAAAATGAGTGTTTGGTAACCATTTTTTTTTCAATTTAAAAAACCAGTTTTTAAACTGAAGAGTAAAAAAAAAACTCCAAAACTGGTTTTTTTTTTCTTTCACTTTTGGTTTTTTTTTTAGACCACCACCACCATCCTCCCACCGCCGGCAGCCACCGCTGGAGACTGCCGGCAGCCACCTCGTGCCGCCAGCGACCACCGCCGGAGACTGCCGGCAGCCACCTCCGGCCGCAGGCCACCACCGCCCGTGACTGCAGGCAGCCACCTCCGGCCGTCGGCCACCACTACTCCCCACCACCGCCACCGCAAACCACAAAAAAAAAAGTCAAAATAAAAAGGGTTACCAAACACCAAAAAAAAAATCTAAAAAAAAAGGGGTTATCAAACACCCACTTGTTTTTATAAAAAAAAAAAATTAAGTTGCTCTTTAAAAAACTGCTCTTTAAAAACTGAAAACCAAAATTTTTTTTTTGTCAAACGAACCCTAAAGTGTTATATAGTGAAAAAAAACGGGTAGTCCAGGTAACCCGTACCAGAACCGGTAATTACGGGTCGGTCCTGGTACGGGTCTATTTTTACCGGGTCTCTTAAATATGTACCTGTACCCTGATTTTTTGCACGGATACGGGTAGACCAGCGGGTCCGGGTCAAATTTTGCCAGGTCTACCATATATATGGAAATTATGTCTTAAGATTATTTTTTTTTGGGTAGATGATGGTTCTTAAAACTCAAAAGTTAGTTCGGCCTGCGAGGCATTCCATTGACCAAATTGCGTCATACTTTTTTATAACTCTTTCTATCTCTCCCAACTTGAGAATAGAGACTTTGAATTTGATAGATTTTGTGATCGTCTTATGTTCATTCATGATTTTATAAATACTTACTTAACTAGTTTATTTTGACATCGACTTGTGATTTGCGATTGTATACAACGTCATTACAACCACATAAGAAGGTACATATGACCACTCTTTTATGAATTTAAAGAAAAATATCGCTAATTATATATATATATATATATATATATATATATATACAAATATTGACAAATTAAACTAGAGAAAAATTACGAGTAAACTAAACAAGATCAATTGTTTTGAATTCACTGAAAGTCAAAAACACCAAAATCTCTAACGACCCCTATTGGGGTGGAACATTCGTCAAGTATGTGGACCTTGTTGGATGAACATTCTTGTTAATTAGGGGTGAGTATTTAAACCGTTGAAACCAATCCAACCGTGAAAACCGAACCAACTAATCCGTGTATTTCCAAACCAATCTAAAAATCAATCGGTTTGGTTTTTTTTTCCCAAACCGTTCATTTGGTTCGGTTCAGATTTTTTGAAACCTCATGAACCGAACCAACCGTATATAATCATAATAAAATGACATATCTATATTTTTACCTAATCCTAGATATTTTTTTTATTAATCCTAGTTATCTAACCACTCAAATAAAATGAGATAAATCCTAAATCTCTTAACGTAACACACATTTTTCATTCGTCGCCTATATCTTACCAAGTGTTAATAATTATGATAAAAGATTCAATTTTTTGGAGCTTATTAGTATGTATAAGTTATTAATTTTTTAGCCTAAAGTTGTCCAAAATTGAGTTTGGCCCAAACCTATTAAACCGTCTAAAGCGAACCGTTTAATCCGCAGAAACCGAACCATTGAAACCAAACCGTTCAATCACTGTTCGGTTTTTTTCCAAACCGAGATTGGTCTGTTCGGTTTGGTATTCAGCCTCCAAACCGAACTGTGCTAGCTTGCCCCAAATTAATCACACTAACTACACGTAATACCAAAAGCAAGCTGCACAGCTAGCAAGATCCTGAACATCTGTCTTTAATTTGGTGGCAAGCATTTGCTGGGCATAATCTGTCCATAGTACGGCACCATCAGCTTCAACTCCCTTTTCAGCAATGAAATTTGTCACTAAACCGGGGTTCAAAAACCTATGTTACATATCCGACAAGTATGGAAAGAGGAGCAGTCATGGTATGGCGAGCAAGTAACCCTAGTTTGAAAGGTAATCTAGTATGGCAAGTAGTCGCAACTGTGGACGCAAGGGCTAAGAGAAAGAGGAACAAAGGCTAAGAACAAGCCGATGGGCCGGCCGGCCTACACCACGACCCTTTGTTGAAAGACTCTTCATCTTAAATCGTATCCGCTTCTTTGCAGTTTGCAAGGTTGCCGCAGCGTACCCAAATATGCTCAGAAATTGTCTTGGATTTTGTCCTACAGTTCCAACGATGGCGGGGATACAAAGCTTTTTTGATCGGGTTTCCAAACAAACTTGCCATCCGCAGGGACAATTAGGAACAAGTCGTTTCCCTAATGCGAGAATTTTTGCTACAAAACATAGCTGCAGGCTACTTGCAGGGTCATTGTTGGTGTGATTTATGCATGTATTTTAATTTAACGATGGCGTTCTCAAGCAGCTGCCAAGGTTGTTGTATTCCTACTGGGCGCCACGCTCCCCTCAACCCCTACTGGTCCATACTGTACCTACTTTGTCTGCTTTACTTCTAAATAAATACTCAATGTTGGTGCATACCGCCACGGTGATCAAAGAAGATTTCCTTCTTCGTTTGATGAAAAATTTGACAGGGTTGGGAGTGTCAGGCAATTTGTCTTGCGCTTTTGTTGGCGGAATGATGGGGGCTCTTTGTTGCAAGATGGACAAAATTCTGTCAAAGGTTCACTCATTTGAATCTAATGGGCAGGGCGAAAAGTCACGGATACATCCTAAGTAGGAGATACATAGATTTGAATGGTCTAGTATGACTCGGATAAGAGTGAAGAAAGCTATGGGAATAGCTATTAAAAGGCCGAGATTCGCATTGAAGTCTAATCCTTGAAGCGTCGTAAGAATCATCGGAAAACTGACAATTATTACTGGGTTGGCGGGAGCAGATACATCGGAAATAATATGGATTGAACCTCTCTTATAGAAGGACCCTCGTTCAAAGAATCTAATTGTTTTCTCCCATAACTATCAAAACTCAACCGCAGATATCCTTATGTTCAATGATTGAAGATGCTGTCGGAATTGGCGCATCTTTCAACGATTAGGTCTCGACTCAACATGTCCAACATTACCTTTAAGGAAATCCAATACAATTGTCATTGTTTGGGATCAAACTAAGTTTAAACCGGGCAAAAGTAACACGGAAAGTGATTGAAACAATTCTTAGACGTAAATCTCAGATACTAATCGGGGTTCAACATCATGACTAATGGAATTATTACGTAAGGACATGACAACAAATTAAATGCAAAGTTTTGATGGTCCACCAAGAATATATGGCTAGTATTTAGGCACTTTTGCTACACAATTTCCTTTCTGCTTGATGGAAATCTAGCTATAATCAATTCTAGATGAGTGATTTAGGGAGACTGAATCGTAACTACGGGGTAACTGTGTCGGGAAACATCGAGCTCGTCCTATTTGACAATGATGTCTAAAGTTTTTTGTGTGCCTGCGTGTGAGTAAGGCAAGTTGCGCCATCTTTTTCTTTTGGGTACATGATGGCTCTTAAAACTCAAAAGTTAGTTAGGTGTGCGCACCATTCTATTCTAGAGGTGGCAAACTGGGTGGGGTGGGGTGGGTTGGGTTTGAGTGTGAATTAAATGGGTTGGGTATTAATTGGTGACTTATCCATTTAAACACGTTTAATTGCGGATTAAATGGGTCCTCTATTAATTGGGTTGGTTTCACCCATCAGCATAAATGACCCATATGTATCGACTAAATTTTTTTATTTGAAGCTGTAGAAATGGGGCTCGTCAAGTTAATGCTCGACTCTCTCTCCTCATCTTCATCATCACCGCAGACCAACCTCGGCCGCTGTCACACCAGTGACAACTACATCAGGCAACCTGCTACCACCATTCATTGGTCAACAACCACCATACCGAACGCGACCACAGCCCCGCCGCCAAACCAAAATATGTACATCCACCAAACAGTCCCGCCGCTGATCTGAGACCATTCCGTGGTCAACCACCACCATATCGAACGCAATCACAGCCCGGCCGCCAAACCAAAATATGCACATCTACCAAACAGCCCCGCCGCAGATTTGAGCCTCGCCGGGCTACTACCGCCATTACGTCGACGACCACCACCACCACTCTCAACACCACCGCCCATGTCTCCATTTGAGCCACCTGTTAGTAGTTTGGAGGCCATCCTTACCTTGAAACCTAGATCTACAATAGATCTAAGCCTGGATGGCTCTGATTCGAGAATCTCGCTCGAGGACTTCGTTAGAATTTTCAAGAGATAACATGTTTGAAGCTTCTGGATTGAGGGTGGTGTTTGGTTGTGGGTGGTGTACTATTTCTTGCTGTGGCGATAAGGCGATGAGAACGGTAGAGAGTTAAAACTCCGGCATCTAATGGAGGCAGCACTGGCGGGGCACGAGTGGCGACAGCCGATCCGTTGTTGCCGTCATGGGATGGCCGAGACTTATTGGTCAACACAGTTAATGTAAATGGTTTCATGGGCACCCACTTAGAACCCATTTAAATCAGTGAGTTATTGGGTTTGTGAAAATAGCTGACCCATTAAGATCCAATTATTAAATGAGTGGGTTTGGGTGGCATTTAAATGGGTGGTTATGGGTGGGTTAATGGGTTTGAGTTGTAATTGACACCCTTACTATTGACCAAGTTAACCTCACACTTTTTTTTTAATTAATTCTCTCTCCTTCTCCCAAACTCGAGGATATATATAGCAAGACTTTGAATCGGATAGATTGTGACCACCTTATGTTCATTCAAGAACTTATAAATACTTATTTATCTAGCCTCGACATCGGCTTGTGCCTTGTGATGCACCATGAACGGCGTCGCTACAACCATATAAAAAAGTACATACAATGACTCTTTTATGTAGTTTCAGGAGAAAAAAGTATTGATTACACATTAAAAATATTTTATGTGACGAATTAAACTAGAGAAAAAAATCAAAATTTTGAACTAGCCAAGTCAAAAACACCAAAATCACGGGCGGTGGCTTTTCACATTGTAATTGCCAAAAAAAAAATATCTCTATTAACACTTCAATAATGGCTAATTGCTTTATAAAATTGGGCTAATTACACCCATGTCCCTGAGGTTTGGGGGTAATTACACGTGAGGACACAAAGTTTCAAAATGTAACATACGTGACCAAAAACGTTAAAAAAAGTAACACTTTTATCCAACCGTCAGTATTCCGTCCAAAAAGTATAATTTTCGTCATTATGTATTTTGAAAATGGCAATACTACCCCTGTACAGTATATCGTCACAAAAAGTATAATTTTCTCTCTCCATAATTTAAATCCTAAATCTGAAGTCACCGCCGGCAGCCTCCCTCCGCCAGCAGCCCCCTTCCCCAGCCCCACGCCGCCAGCAGCCCCCTTCCCCAGCCCCACGCCGCCAGCAGCCCCCTCGCCCCACCATCCTGCAGAACCACCCCACCACGCCGGCAAGCCCCTTGGCTAACCCAAGCTGCCGAGACGCCTCCGGCAAGCGCCTTGGCAAACCCATGCCGCCGGGAAGGAGACAGATCTGGATGGGAAGGAGACATGATCTGGCCATTGCAACGACGGCGATCGCACCGGTGGGCGCGATGGTGCAAGCCCATCGTGGTGGTGATGGCGCTGCCTTGCTGGTGGTCACGGTGGCGCACATCTCGACGGAGGAGGCCGGTGTCGCGACGTAGCTCGATGATGCTTGCGATCTCGGACGGCGCGGCGTACGGAGGTAGGTCGCGACGGTGATGGTGGCGACCGGTATGGCGACAGGCAGATCGGGAGTGCGACCGCGATCTTGCTGTGCCGGTGCCTCGCCGGAGGGCCTGCTACTGCGCTGACGGGGAAGGGGAAGGCAGACGGCGTGGGGGGGGTGTGGGTGTGGGGAGAGGAAGAGGCAGACACGTGGGGGTGGGGTGGGGGCGCGAGGGGTGGGTGCTGGGTGTGGGGAGAGGCAGACGCGTGGGGGTGGGGTGGGGTGGGGTGGGGGCGCGGGAGGTGGGGGTGGGTGCTGGGTGTGGGGAGAGGAAGAATAAACAGTAAATTAAGTGGGTAATTGATTTTAAAGTCAGGGGCAATCAAGTCTTTTTGTTAAAACCGTTAAGTATTTTTGTATTCCGTTTATCAATGGATATAAGTGTTACATTTTGAAACTTTGTGTCCTCGCGTGTAATTACCTCCAAACCTCAGGGATATGGATGTAATTAGCCCTATAAAATTTTATTCTGTGCAACTGCGACTCACAGTAAAATACGGAGCGGTAAGTCGGTAACAATGCGGTGAGCCGGCCGGGGTTAACTCGTGGAACAGTGAGTTAACACAACTGGTGGAATTATCAGGATTGGGCTTGTCGCCTAGTCGGACATCCATTCTCCGTCCCAATCAAAACCCAAACCCTGATCCTCTTCTTCTTCCTTTTACTCTCTCTCTCTCTCTAGAGAGCAAGAAAACTAGAAATAAACAACAATAAAACCACCGAACCTTACCAGCGGCCTGGTTTTCCTCTTCCAAATCATGAGAAATTGAGCCTGCTCCGGGAAGAAATGTCTCACTCAGTCTTCCACGCGGCCCAAATCATGCCAATCAACACCCAAATCATCCCAACCACCAAAACCTTATCGTTAGCCCCCATGTTGCCCGCTCACAACCACGTTCACCGGCTATCGCCGGTGGCCGCCAGGTCACGCAGGTGTCCGGTCCTGAGGGTTGTGGCGTCGTCCTCGTCTTCGCCGGCGGTGGTTGACGTGGACGCCGTGGCCGGACTGGAGAGGTGCTTCAGGGCGTCGCCGCCGTCCGACTCAGCGGCGTCTTCGTCGGCGATGTGCGCTCCGGTCATGAAGGGAGGGCAGTACGGTGCTTTTGGTGCGGTCACGTTAGAGAAGTCGAAGCTCGACATGACTCAGAAGCAAACGAAATCTAGTCCCGAGGTATGTTCTACCTGTTAGCTGAATATAAGGTAATTTACTTCTATTTAAAACTGGTAATAAAAAATGTAGCTGCCAAATTTTCGGCTCAACATTATGTATTTTGCTGTGTATTTTCAGTGCGTGTCTTCTTACATTCTTTAACGTCTGATAACTGAGTAGTGTTCCTCGGTTAGCATTTGTGCACATTCTTAGGGAAGTTTGACTGCAATTTACAAATTTAGCTCTGTGTATGGTTAAAGTGCAATCGACATTCCAAAATGAGATATCATGGCATAAATTGGAAGAAGGAAAATTCAATTTTACGTGCTAGATTTCTTATGTGCTTAGGCTTGTTTAGTTCACTTTGGATTGGAATATGCCAATATGCTGCAAGGCCAAGGCCAATCAATTCGTGTGGAAAAAGTGGTCTCGTCCCCCTCCTGAGTGAAGGCCCGGTGTTCACTTTTTGGCTGACCCAGCTCACGATGGAAGTTGTGGGATCCGGTGGAGGATCTCCGATGCTTAAGTCAGTTCAGTTAGAATTTGAAACTTTTTATCGGCACCTGTCTTCAGATGCGTAGCTTGCGATTATTTCCTTTTCTTTCCTTTTGCATTGTTGGTTCAAAATATGTTTGGAGGCGTAATTGACACTTATTTACACTTGATACCCCCCACTGTGTAGCCCAGGCTCAAGTGGCCTCAGATGGACCAGAAAAAGGAGATAAGAATTTGGTTATCATGAAGAATGCTGTTTTTTTTCCCTTGATGTTATTTTTGTCTGGATAACGTGTTTCATGAAGTACATATGATTGCTTTGGTTAAGGTGCTTTCCAAAGCATAACTTTAGTTCAAATAGAGAGAAGCAGAGATATAGCCCCACAAGTAGTTTGTATGAGTGGAAATCTTTAGTATTTCTATTTTGTGAGAGTGAATACTATAAAACAAGTAATCCTGGTTATCATATCAGTTGTGGGTCACTCTAAGAGCCACTGGATGATGCGTCTTTCCCCATTGTTCAATTCCGTAACACGAGCGCCAAGGGGCGAGACACTTGTACAGAAAAAGAGAGAGGGCGTCGTATTCAAATCAAGAAACTGATGACAGTGGAATTCCAGAAATCCCCCAGAACTTTCTTATCTAGAAGGCCAAGGGGGCAGAACCCATGTACACTGGGGGTCTGCTTCTACTCTTGGAAGCAGCTATGGAGTGCGATTTACGGGGGACATTAGTGCATGCTCAAAGCCAATGGGGAATGCAGCATTGACTGGGTAGGGGATAGGATGACTAAAAGGCCAAAAGATTAATGTAATGGGTGATTTATGGTAGGAACGATGGTTACAGTCTTGCTCACTTCTTGCTAGATTGGCGAGGGAGCTATAGCAATATAAGTTTCAGCCTAGGTCGGTGGTGCCGGTCAATTAAAGAAAGAAGTGAAGGATGAAGCTTGGCGATATGATTGCAGTGATTTTTTTTCTTTTATAGTCGGGCCCATAGTTATTAAAGGCGCGGGTTCACCTAAGGAGCAAAGGGTCCCTGGAACCTAGGCACAGGCGCGCGCCTTTTCGAAGTGAGGCGCAAAATAAAAATTAATAGATATTAGTCCATTAAACCAATAAAATCATGTAAAAAATTTTAGAACATGCGAATTTAACAAATTTTCAACGCTAGAAAAAGTTTCAAATCCAATGAGGGCTAAGGCAACAATGTTTTCTTCAAAAGGGAGTCGTAAGAACCAAGTCCGATAGATATTCCTCCTCGATTTCATCTTCTTTGTTTAAATTTACTTAAAAGATTGTAACAATTGGGAACGGGGCGCTGGTACAATTAACAACAACAAAAGAATCGATTGATTTAGGATTTGGGATTTTAGGTTTTTTTTGGTGGTTTAGATATTGATTTATTATGTTATGAAACAAAGAATAAAAAATAATGAACGGTTGAGATGATGCCACGATGTAAAAATAAAAAATTAGGATTTCTGAGCTTTTTTTTGCGCCTCCACCACCGCCTTGTACCTAGGCCCATAAGGCACGCTTTTTGAAGGGGCTGCGCCTAGCCCTAGGCAAGGCGCAAGGAGTGCGCCTTGCACCTAGGCGCGCACACTGGTCGGACCAAAAGATACAACAAAGGTTTTGAGGGAGAGGAGGTATCATATCCATGATGAACTTTATTTTTGCACATCCTTGCTTATTTGTCGAGGAATCCCGTGCTGGCTCCGAGAATGCTTTTAGCTTTTCTCAGTATGGATAGGTTACATTGTGTATGGGGTTCTTCCTCGGCAGTGGCACCTTGTCATGCCAAATTATTGCTTGTCTATAATAGAATGAAAAGTAGTACAACTATAATCACCTTCACTTGGCTCTTACGCCTAAGAAAGACCTATTATTATTACTCCCTCCATCCCCAAAAATTTGATCAGTTTGACTTTGCATGTATATTAAGGATTTAGATTATATGTTTTTTCCATTTTACCCTCTAGAGAGAGGGGGAAGAGAGTGGGCTAGGAGAGATAAAGTTGGTTGTAGAGTGTTAAATATGGATAGAGAAATAAAATAAAAAAAGTGTGAAGTGATGGGTCAGGAGAGAGAAAATAAGTTGGTAGAGAGTTAAATGTAAAGAGAGAAAAAGTATAAAAAGGGTAAATATGTAAAAATACTTACAGAATCTTTCTTAATTTGGAAGTGATCAATTTTTGTGGGACGGCTCAAAAACGAAATATGATCAATTTATGAGGGAAGGAGGGAGTATTTTTTTTGTTTTGAACCACCGGATACAGGTATTTAAATCTTAATGGCGACAAACAAAGAACTTCATGGTGATTTATATATTTGCGTGGAGTGTTATGGGATTCTTCAGTTCTGTGTCATTTAGTAGGAAATAGAAATTTATAGTATTTAACAACGTATTATGAAGCTATCATGATTTATGTACCAAGGATGTGGAATTCGTGCATGAAGAGTATTTGGAGTGTCTTGCTTTTATTGTAGACTCATTATAGTGATTGCCAGTTTTCTGAGAGTTATTCTGTACCAAAGTATCTTCTGTCACCATTTATTTAGCAAGGGTAGGCTGTGCTGTGCTCAAATTTTCCCAGCTTGTGTATACTTGTTTGAAAGATTAGGTTTCTCACATAATACTTGGCTGGTTCGCAGGTTCTAATTTGAGTTTCATTACTCGTTTAGTTCACGATTGTGGGGTAGGTGAAAGTAAAGCTTTTCTAAACATGTCCAAGCATGATTAAGTGGAATAAAGATCTTATCAAATCTTTGAAGATGAACATGTAAATGTTAATAATGTTGGCTAAAGTTTCACATATTTTTGGGGTTAGGTAGGTATGCCCATTGATTGGATTTTGAGGTAGATATTCATTCGTATCAAGCGCCCCGGGCCGATTATTGAACTTACGGCGTCATGGAAGTCTTAGGTCCAAAAAATTTATTATTGTTATAACTATATACTCTATATATATACTGATATACAAGTTTATTATTATTCAAACTATAGTCCCACTGCTTTAAAGATTACACTTGCTGTTATGAAGCCTCAAGATGTGTCTAATGCTTATTGCTTAAGTGCATGCATACTAAAAGCTGGGATTGGTAGTTTTGGGACATTATGCTTTTCTTGCTTATGGAAGTATTTGACTGTAGACACCCTTTACGAACCGCCTTTTTGGGCCCTTGTACAAGAGGAAGAAGAGGTGTAATGGGTGTGGGATTTTGGGATTTGCCTTGGAAGTAGTCCAAGTCAATTCTGATCACCTCCTTCTGAAGCAAGTAGGATTACCTATTGAAGTGATTCTAGTATGTTGGTTACTGTAAGAGTCAGAGTTCCTTTCATATATCTTCTGGGTTATGTAAAAATATGGAGAACCAGATTTGATGGTTCTTCATGCCAACCTAACAGTGTGTTGTGTGAGTCTCTGCAGTGCATGTTCATGATTGCGGTGTTCTTTTCGGGGGAAGGGGAGGTATAGTAGGGGTTGAAGTAAATTCTTTGAAATTTGGAGGAATGATCTTGTGTTTTCCCTTGTTGTGAAACTATAGGATGTGTTTGTCATTTAGATTTTTGTTTGTAGTGAGACGTATTAAACACATTAATTAAGTTGTTATTTCTGATGATAGAATTTTCTTGAATTGGGTGTAATCAAATGCCAAAACTTGAATTTGTGTAACAGAGTAGCTTTAGGTGTTGATTTGATTCTTTGTTTTTTATGTCTTAAGAACCTGTATCACATTGTGAGAAATAGTTTCTAAAGAGGTTTGAGTAATGGCCAAATTTTTTGGTATATTGGGTTTGTTGTTTTCAAGTTGGTTTATTTTCAGTTATGTCGTTTTAATTAACTTGAGCCACGGTAGCTGATTTTTTTGCAACACCACAGCTTGCAATCGGGGGAGGTGGTGGCAATATTGGAAAAAGTATTAATTTTGGTGGCGGTGATGGGGGTGATGATGATGGTGATGACGATGATTATTTTGATGACTTCGACGACGGTGATGAGGGGGATGAGGGTGGATTGTTTAGGAGACGGATTGTTCTTCAAGAGGTTGGTAGAGAAACACACTTCAATTCTTTGATGAACTTCAATTCTTCTCGGTTCTTGTGTGTTTCATTCAATAACCTCAGCTTTGAGTATGGTTTGTGTGTTTTGCCAGCTGTTTGATCGGAAATTTGTTGATGCGGTGTTAAATGAGTGGCAGAAGACAATGATGGATTTGCCAGCTGGACTTCGCCAAGCCTATGAAATGGTAATTTTTTTCTTCTAATATACTTTTGCTTTTTGTTTTGTGGGAGGATGCTAATGTGTAAGTGCTTGCAGGGCTTGGTCAGCTCCGCTCAACTGGTAAAATATCTAGCTATCAATGCCAGACCAACAACTACTAGGTTTATTTCTCGAACGCTTCCTCAAGGAATGTCTAGGGCATTTATTGGCAGGTAATGATTCCAGTGGACTGCTTCTATATGACCAGCCTAACCACCCCCACCCCCCCAACCCAAAAAAATCCCTTCCTCCTTCTTCCCACCTCCCCCTCCCATGGCGGGTGAAAAGTATAAACTTCACATTGGGAGGAATTTGAGAGGAGGATTTGTGATATGGTGTGTTTGATTTTGCCTTTGTTAAAACATTCTTTCCAAATGCTGAAGTATCAAAGGCCGGTGATTACTTGCATGACAGGCTAAACAAACCTGGACTCTTCAAAACACGCTACATAACGTTGTAATTCTATTAGGTCATGTTCTGTTAGCTGCTCTCTGATCTTTTTCCCACACCTCTTCCTTTCCACAGGATGATCGCGGATCCTGCATTTTTATATAGACTTCTTTTAGAGCAAGCAGCTACAATTGGGTGCTCTGCTTGGTGGGAGTTCAAAACTCGTAAGGAGAGGTATAAATATAACACGACTCTGTTTAAGGAAATAAAACTGCTAGCGTGTAGCGACTTTATCAATATTTCTTTTTGCTGTAATTGTAGGATAAAGCAAGAGTGGGATCTTGCACTTATAAATGTGCTCACAGTGACAGCTTGTAATGCTATCGTTGTTTGGTCGCTTGCTCCTTGTCGTTCATATGGAAACACGTTCCGATTCGATTTGCAGAATACATTGCAAAAGCTTCCCAACAATATTTTTGAAAAGAGCTATCCCCTTAGAGAGTTTGACTTGCAAAAGAGAATCCACTCTTTCTTCTACAAGGCTGCAGAGCTGTGTATGGTTGGTTTAACCGCCGGAGCAGCTCAAGGAGCTTTGTCAAATCTTGCTGCTGGTAAAAAGAAGGGAAGGTATGGAATGTTAGAATTATTCTCTTTTAGTACTGTATTTACTAGCATTTGGGTAAACAGAACCTCTCCGATAAATGATTGTACATATACTTTTGGCAGATTATCTGCAACAATTCCTACTGTGAGTACCAATGCACTTGGTTATGGAGCTTTTCTCGGTCTATATGCGAACCTGCGTTATCAGCTTTTATCTGGGTTTGACAGAGCAATGGTCAACCATTTTGATGTTATTGGAGTAGCATTGTTTTTCAGCACGGCGTTGAGGTTTGTGTTTTTCTCTCCATTCATATGCTAATTTATGATTCATACTTTGAGCTGATTACTGCTCTGATAAAAGAACACCATTACTTGTATTTTGCCTCTTCATTTTTCTCTCTATTTTCGTTTCTTGTGTTTGAAAACATGGAAAAGATTCCTTTTCTCAAACCAAGAGAGTATGTTTAACCTGTTTGGTTACCATTTTCATGATAACAAAATTTATTGAATATACCTTTTCAAATAGTAAGAAGACACTATGTTGTTTGAACAACAATTTTGAACACATGTATATGTCAGATTGAGTGGGGTGAAGTTGATTAACTTACTTGCAAGGAGTTGATGCAAAGTGTTTAAATTTAGTTTTTCTGAAAACAGAATATAGATATGGTGACCATCAAATGTTAGTGGTTTTGGGAAATTTATTACATTTGATCATTCGAGAGTATTTTTGGTCGGTTGATAGTGAGTCTTTTGGTGGTAATATAATTTCCATTGGAAACTGGTATGCACCATAGCCTAACCCTGGAAAGAGAGAGTGGGAGGTAAAAATGTGGATACAAATTTGTATGCACCATATGATTGACTGCTTTTGCCTGTAGCAAAGGGACATGCACCCAATAAAATCATAATTTTTCCTGCATCCCCATTCGTGAAATCAAAGCTTGATCTTGTGCTTTTGTACCAAAAAACAAAAAGAATCTTTAAACTCAAAATACAGCTAATTATGCAATTAAAATTTCCATTTGAAATACATCACAGTGCTGCAGCACTCTTTTCTGTAGTCCCACATCACAATCATCATCAAAGCGTATTGTACGATACTGTGTTGTGATAGAAACAATTCACCAGACAAGAAGTTCCAGTTTAAGCATCTGAGTCATTAGGCGGGTGGCAATAGATGGAGTCTCAATGAGATTGATGCCAGTTATTATTATATATACACTAAACCCATATATTCAATTTGTTTCTCTTTGTAGTCATTATTCCTTTCGTCATTCATGTACCCATTCAAGTGCTCGTAGTTTTCACTTTTAGTAAAAGAAGGAATATCTGGGTTAATGGTTTCACTATTTGAAGAATAAAATGGTAACCTCTAATAGAAGCTGCAATGTGGGCCTTTCTTACAAACTGAATTTTTTTAGTACATGTTGTTTATTGTTCTCAATTGTTATCTGTTCATGCAGGATTTTGAATGCTCAGTTAGGAGAGACGTCAAGGCTTGCTTGGCTTGGGGTGGAGGTGGATCCACTAGCTCACTCAGACGACATCTTGAAGGCCTATAATAGGCCATCTGAGGATGTTGATCAGGCATCTTCAAAGTGGTTCATATCCAAGAATCCAGTTGTATCCGGGCTTGGACTTCTTGGCATCAAACCGGGGCAAAGTGAGTCAGTTCGTGATGGCGAAGTATCGCCTCCCAAGGCACGCAGAAAAAGAGTGGTGAGGAAAAAGGTGACAACAAGTTGAGGTGTTTTAGTTGATACTTAGTCACCCTCATTTTTCAATTTTGTGACCCAATAATATGAGGAAGATGAACTCTGCTCATTAAGTGATGGAGGAGAAGCGGCTCCGAGATGGTGTTTGGTAGCAATCCTGGACGGAGATTTTTCACCCCGAGAGCAGACATTGACCAACTGTACTGAAGAAGAATATCAGGGAAGTTTTCTGAAAGGTTCCTCAGATTCTGGTTTTAGTTCTGTTGCTGTTTTGATTTCAACGGCAATAGAAGGTTCATTGTTAATTCATCAGACTGTATTGAGTACATTAGCATTCCATTTTAGTGTTGCAATCCAAGTGTATCGTTCTTCATAGTCTTGAATTACTTGGTTTATCCTGCCTCTCCTGGTTGCACTTTACTTTGTTCACTTTTGCTTAAATGCAATATATATCTATCTATTTATACTACTTATGATGAGAACATTTTTTTTATTTTTGGTGTAATATCTTTTTAGTGTTATACTGAAAATGATTCTGGTGACGACACGTGTCCAAAATGAGGGTAAAATCGTAAAATTCATTTTTGGTGTTACATAACTTCTTATCTATAATTACCTATCTACAATAGTGACAAGTGACATTTCAAGAAATTTTAATTAATAAGTAATTATTTATAATAATATGTTTAGTTTTCACAAGTTAAATTTTTTCAGAAAATATGGTTAAAAGAAATTAAAGGTTAAGTTTGATACAATAATAATATTTTACTAACTTATTTTGGACACGTATGATTAACTTAATTTTCTATTATTTAAGATTTATTTTGTTGAATATGACAATAAACACATATGTGTGATGTTTGATTTTTTTTTTTTTAACAAAATTTGTAACATTAATTTTTTTTCAGACGCACCATGCGTGTGCTGCGGTGACTTGTACTATTTATTAAGTCAAAATCAATTTTCGTTTGGTGTAATACCTTTTTGGTGTTACATAACTACCTACCTACAATGATGACAAGTGGCATTTCAAGAAATTTTTAAAAAAATATCATAAAACAAAAATCTTAAAAGGTAAGTAATTTACTTACAAAAATAAAGTAAAAAAATTTAAAGGTCAAGTTTGATACGATAATAGTATTTTGCTAACTTTTTTTTGGACACGTATGACTAATTTATTTTTCTATTATTTAAGATTCAGTTTACTAAATATGACAATAAACACGTATACGTGATGTTTAATTTTTTTTAAGAATTTGTACTATTAATTTTATTTTCGCATATGCATCACGTGTGCCACGATGACTCGTGCTCTAAATGCTTGGGTCATAACCAAACGTCTTGCAAATCCTCATACCCTTTCGTTGGGCCTGTAGTTTGACTTCCTGCGTAAGTCTACAATAAAATTAAATGTACTACATGCATCAAGGATTTGAACTTGAGTAATTGTGAGTTGAACGTGCTTGACAATTCAAGTTAAAACAAATACATGTTACAGGCTAAAGAATCTCTTATATATTTAAAAAATTCTTTCTGTTATTACACTTAATCGTTAGTATCAGTTATAATCAAGGTATTGATAAGTTACAATCATGCGTAGCTAACAAAAATAATATTCAACTGAGAATGTGCATAAGACTTACAACCTTTTTTTTTTAATTTTTTTTGGGGTGGGAGGGGGGGGGGTGGGGGGTTGTTAATGGGAGAAAATTTGTGTTTTTATGAAAAAGAGCCGGTTACAAGAAGAGCATAAAAGCATTTTAGACAACACATATTCAAAGAACTTGGACTGAATATTTCCCAATTGTGAAATTTTTTTTAAAAAAAAAAGAACTTGGACTGAATTTCCTTAAAAACCAACTAAAGAATTTGCAGCTGTCAACTAGGTTTTAAAGTAATATTATGATAGACATAGTAACAATTGTAGCCACACACACACACACACACACACACACCCCCCTCAACCTTTTTAATCAAGGCCAATTTGCTCCATCTTCAGTTTCCTGTTTCGGCTGGCCACCGGCTAGTCCCTACCTTATCTGTACACGGCGGCGCGTGAAGAACACGATGGACTACCTTTACTCTACGATCCCCTACTGGCTAGTCGACCACCCAACGGTGAGCCAATTCGAGTGGAAGCAAGGCCAAACATGGGGAGCCTCCCCCCTATTCCTCGCCCTCACCGTCCTCACTTACCTCACCCTCACCTTCTCCCTTCACCTCCCCACCCCACCCTCCCCGCCACCGCCCTCCGCCTCATCTCCGCCGTCCACAACCTCCTCCTCCCCTCCCTCGTCATGGCCGCCGGGATCTCCCTCTCCACCCTCTCCCAAATGCCTAATACCCGGGGGCTGGTGCTTCAATGCGGCTTTCAACGCCTCGCTTCTGGCTCTTTTCGTCGACTTCCATTTCAAGAATTACGCCAAGAGGAAGAAGAAGGTCGATGACAAGAACAAACAGTCATGGTTGATCGATTGTCCTCACTTGGGTTTAATAATTAATATATGCTTATAGGGGGTTGTTAGTAGTGACAATTTTTTTGTAATATTTGTCATGATTGATCGATTGTTGGCGATCTCTCACCTCAGCAAAAATTTCCCGAGGGATCCAAAATTATTTGTCATTCTGTTTAACATTATCCATCTTATTGTGAAAACGCATTGGCAACTGAATTTTTCTTTTGCTCTTCTTCCTTTTGTGTATATATTTATGGAAAAAAGGGAAGTTTTGTATCATAAAGTTTCTTAAAAATCTAAGAAGCCATGTAGTTTTCTGAGTTTTTAGTTCTTCTTTACTACTTTGTCCTTGTGTGACTGATTACCATTCGGCATTCGCACTTTGAAAAAAGCCTCTAGTACACCGGCAACCTCTGGTTTCACGCCTCCAACTTGGAGGCAGACTTATACATACTATTTCAAAAGCCACTAAATCAAAGTTCTTATTTCAAAACCACTAATAAGAATTATCAATTAAAGTACACTCCAAGTTTAGGCATAATGCTATTAACTCCTCTATGCCATCTCAGCTGTGGGTGGATAGAGGGGAGTGAGCACAAAACCCAGCAAAGTTCACATCCACCCACATAGTACAACGCATGTATCCAATAACATATAGCTGAATACAAATGAAGCATATGAAAACGAAAGTGCAAAGCCGATAGATCATATTAGCACGACAAATAATCTCACTTCAGGATATCCAATCCATCAAATATCAAATCAATGTCAAAGTTGATGTCAAGGAAAGTGGGTTCCTACTTATGTGGAGGTGCCACAAAGACTGCAGTCCGATTCAGCTTCCAAGTATGCAAAGTGAGAGCCAGTGAGGGTAGAGTAAGGGCGGAGAGCAAGGCTCCCCAGCCAGGCCATGAGGGCTGGCAATGCTCCGGACGCAGGGCGGAGACGAACAGGACAGGCAATCGATGGTCCAAGCTAGGGTCCGAGTCAGGGTGCAGCGTCAGGGATCCGATATCAGTCCAAATGTGTTTCTCACTCTAGAAATTCCAGAGAGAATGAGTTTTAGAGAGAGAATGTGAAAATATCAAAATGAAAGAATCTTTTTGAAAATGAATCTAAGGTCCCATATTTATAGAGAAAAGTATGCATGTGTCATCAGTGTGTCATCAGCTAACACGTGTCACTCCCTGGGAGTGACACGTCACCAGGGGTCCACAAATATCGGTTCTCCACACAGCGTCGCTCTGCCTGTCTGAGAAGACTGAAGACACCATGACAGCATGATCAGAGTAAGCCCGTTGCCCCAGCCACCAGTCCAAGCCCTTATTAGATCCTACAGGGTGCGTCGAAAGATGCGTAGAGAACCTGACAGCAGCGAGGGTTGCCCCTATGACCAACTGCCAGACGGACTAGGCGCGATGCCCTCCAAAGACCTGATCCCGTCTCGGAGTGACCCGGGGGTCATCGTCCTGGGGGCGCCGATGATCACCAGTAACGTGAGTGGACACAGTCGTAGCTCAGTGCCTAGTGTCATACGAGTCTCCCTAGGTGGCGATAACTTTATGGTAACAAGCCTATCCAGCTGCAAAGGGTCTTCGTGCCGGAGCACTACGAACGGAGCCCTCAGAATGAAGAAGGTGATGGCTTTGTGATAACGAGCCCATCCCGCTGCGGGGGTTCTCATGCCGGAGCACTACGAGTGGAGCCCCACTGGAATGAAGACGACGATGGCTTTGTGGTAACGAGCCCATCCCGTTGCGAAGGGTCCTTGTGCGGGAACACTATGAGCGAAGTCCTCCAGAATGTTGCACACTCCGAAGTGTGGGTCGAAGCATGTTCCACGTCCATGGCAGGGGCACATGGTGTGGTGCTCAGGGGGCTGTAACATGATTATGGTGCACGGACGTGATGACGGCCGTTGCGAGACAATACCTGGTGCCGGGGGCACACACATGGAAGCGACGCATGGGCACGATCATGGTGCGGGGGGCACTGTAGTGTGACAGAGAGCCAGGGGCACAACTGTATTAGCGGAGCGGCGCTTGGGCACGGCAGAGTGTAGAGACGGTGTGCGAGCGACATTGATGGGCGCCTTGGGGTCAGCGCGTAGGCAACGACGATGGGAGCAGTAAAGCTGGCGTGCGAGCGACAGTGACGAGCACCGTGAGGCCGGCACGTGGGCGACGACGGGTGTCGCGGAGACAATTCGCGACCACGGGAGACAATAAAGCCGGTGCACGGGCGATGGCGGGCATTGCGGAGACGGCGCACGACTGCAGGTGACAAATGTCGCGAGGTTGGCGAGCGCGAGCGAGTGATGGCGGACATCGAGAGGGGTGACATGCACCGTGAAGCCGATGCGCCGACGACAGCGAGCGTTGCATGGACGGCGCCCGGCAACGAGCGACCGCGAGCGATGTTCGTAGTGGCGACGAGCGATAGTCGTCTCGGTGATGGAGTGCGGCGGTGAGGGACGATCATCGGTCGTCAAGGTAGGTGGTCGACCCCCCTAGGGTGGCCTACCCCTAAAGGTGGCCGACCCCCTTAAGGGGGAAGGCACGCCAAGGTTGTTCCACGAGCAGTTCACGTGACTTGAGCATGGAAAAGAAACAGTACAGAAACCAAAAAAATTGACAAGAAACAGACCATGCTCAAGCATTTAAACTGGACAACGAATAATCATTTTGGTTGTGTGTGAATGAACGGTAAAAATATACAGGAGGGTATAAGATTCTACGAGGTACAAGGACAATGAAACAAACATGCATAACACTGCAATTAACAAAAAAAAATGCAACTTTAACACGTTGATTGAACGAATAACAATTTCCCCAATCAAGCGACAATGGATTGTAAGTATCCACGGAATTATGAATACATGAGCACAATCGAGTACGAATAATCAAAGGGTATCGATTTCGTGGACGTAGATATAGTATATGTAACCCTTTTATGCAATAATCTTTACCAATTTACGTAATCTTTCGAAGATCTCAAAATCTAAATAATTTAATCAACCACTAACATTAAAATCTTCAAATCACAATTTTATTTTGATTAAGATTTAGGATCACTTACCAATTGTGAGTAAAAGAGTTGAAATCCTCAAAGCCCTAATTTTCTCTTTCTTCTCCTATTTCAAAGACCAAACTTAATTTATTGATAAAATACTGTATTTTATTTTTCTAAACTTGATAAATTACTCAAAATATCCCTAAGAATATATTACTTATTTAAGTATTTTCAAAGGTTACTAAACCTACGAAGGTAGCCAAAAAATAATAATGTAATTTGTTATATATTATTTGAGGTCTTACATCTAAGCTCACCTGGTCACAATATGGCCAGAGGAGATGAGATTGGAGGAAGGTAGTGGTGGCCATAATATGGCTGCGGTGGCAAGTCATGAATCTCTATGGTAACAACTGTAGCATAATGGTGTGAGAAGTTGAAGTTTGGTCAGAAAATTGTAAAAAACACCTCTATGATTGACACATTTTTAATATAAACATAACAAATAATAAAGGTGCCCAAAAAGAAAAAGAATCTTTCTTTCGTCGTTACAAAAAATGAAACTAAAATGTTAAACAAACCGTCCTTACTAAAATGAAACTATATTTTGCTTTAGATAGCTGTAATACTCAGTATCATATTTAAAAGATTATATGATAATTTTAGAAATAAATATTTAAAAGTGACTAAAAGATTATATCATATTTAAAAGTGAAAGTATAACGTTCTTTTTGACTAATGGTGATGGTGATTCTGTCAATTCATGTACAAGGTGCAATCATCATACATAACCGACTTGGCACCAAAAAAAATTCATAACCGACTTGACAAACGCCACTACTCATAAAAGGAAGAGTGTGTTGATAAGAAGCCCGGAAGCCAAAAAAAAAAAAAAAGTTGAAAACAGAAAGCAGGAATTAAGTAGTAGGCGAGTGCCAACAAAGCGCATTGGGCTGCTTTTGTCTGTAGCAAAGGAAGTGTGTAGCGTTTGCCCAATAATATCATCGTCTTTCCACCCATCCCAGTTCAAGAAATCAAAGCTTGAATCTTGAAACTCTTGTACCGAAATAGAAAGAATCTTGAAAGTCAAATACAGCAAAACCATGCACTTGAAATTCCCATTAGAAACCCATCACAGAGCAGCAGCAGCAGCACCCTTTTCTGTAATCCCACTTCACAATCATCATCAAGCATACTGCAAGCTTTTTTGTTGTGCCAAAAACACTTCACCAGACAAAAAGTTCCGGTTTAAGCAACTCGGTCAGTATTTGGGTGAGAATAGATGGAATTTCAATGAAATTGATGCCAGTGAGTATATCAATACTACAGCCCATCATACTCAATTGATCTTCTTGTGTGGTTATTACTATTTAATTCATTTGTTGGTTGATTTTGGGGGGTTCTTCGTTCTTGGTTTCTTGTCTTGCTAATCTTCTATCTCAATATTATTCGAAAAAAACACGGTTTGCCTGATACGGTAGCAAAAGTTGGATTTTCAAATGATTGTTCTATTTGTTCTATTTTTCCTGTTTATGAAGTATGAGTGGTTTCATCTTTTTGTTCTCTCCCAATTGAACTATGCAACAAAGTTTGGTTATTTCCTCGTTTAGACTAGCTAAGACCCGAGAGTATACTTTTCGTCTAATAATAGTTATTGGGAAGGGAGCAAGAAAAAGAGACCAGCTTATTGTATTAATCTGTAACGCGTGTATATGTGTAAGGAAGTGTCAGCAAGAAAAGATAGTAAAGAAGGCAAGACAAGGAAATCATGAAGTGTGTCCGTCGTACCTTCAACAAGATGGAAATAGGAAATCACAGCTACTAAAGGAATTCAGCAATGGAGTTTGGTTTTGACAAGAACTATCAAAAATACCTACCTGAGCCTCTGAAAAAAAAAGAAACACGTAATTTTTTGTGAATATGGAGTAAAGAAGTCATTTGGTGAGTGGGAAACACTCACTAGCTAAATGCCATTAAATACTGGGTTGAAGTAACTATTATAATTACGTAGTAGGTGTCTCAGACTTAGATACATGTTTCTCATACTCGAGTTCTTTTGCTGCGGGAGAGCCCATTACTACTTGATCTTGCAAAACGACTTTGGCACACACGTTATGTGTTTTAATAAATTAAACCTGTGAAGTATGTATATCCTAAATGTGTATCAAAAGTTGAGATATGTGCCCTAAGGATTTAATGTGTTTTTTTCTTATCCTCGTTTGATAATGAGCTGTCATGTGCAAGCCCCATGGGCGCTGTAAGGCTGGCTGCTTAGTGTCTCATAGGGTTTTGTGGTTTTTAAGCTGTTGATAACAAAACATGAATTTTTGTACAAATTCAAATAGTTGGTCTTCTTCGCTCTTGCTAAAGCTTGATAACTTCAATTTGCATGGCATGTTGCTGCAAGATTTGCAAGATTTGAACAATTTCCTTTCTGAGAACTAAAGATTTATTTAGTCATAAATGACCAGTTGACTATCGTGCATCATAACTTGATATAACTCATTTATTGCTACTTTTTATTCTTTTCCATATAATAAGTATGTAAGACTCGGGTGATTTTTTGTTTGTGATTTGTGGTTTGAGTAAATCATGTTTTCCTTGACAGATGCCGTACAAGAAACCTTCAACCTATGGTTATCAAAGACGCAAAACTTTTTCAGTGACGTGACTACTCCCTTGGTAAAAAATGTCAATGATAAAAAGCCTAATCTTAGAAATGCATTTGATACTCAAGAGATGGAAGATATCTTCATGGCAGAACAGACAATTGATAGCAGAACACCAAGTGGGAATCTTTCTTTAGCAGCTATTATATCCATCGAGCAATTCAGCAGGTAAAGATACTTAACGGTATTGCAATTCTGGAATTCAAAGTTAGGCCGTTTTTGTTAATCACATTGACATTAGGCGGCTCTTCTGCGTGCAGATACTTTATGATGTGAAGTTTACCTCTTTTTAGGCATTACAAAAGTTTGATGGAAATATAGTTTCTATGTAGGTTTTTGATGAGTTGTTGGAAAGATGCCTTCCTGTTTTTTTGGTTTTGGTTGTTCCAAGAGGTGGGAGTTGGGGATCGTGGGATGGTTCAATCAGTAGCCATTTGCACCTTGAAGCTTTTTCTGGAGCATATTAATCCACATTTTTGTTTTATGATAGTTTTGAGACTTGAAATGCTTATGCTCCTGAACTTTCGTGAGATATTTTATTTTTCGGAACTCAAATTTTGTGTCTTGTGAGATTGAAAGGTAGCTCAATCTGCACGATCAAAAACTTGTCTAGTATTGTTGATGTATGGTATAGAATTTCCAGGGAGAAACTTTATCACGGTACAGACTGTCAAGGATTTTGGCTTTTAACTTTTTTGAGGTTAAGAGTTGCAGGATGAATGGATTGACTGGGAAGAAAATGCAGAGGATATACAAAGCACTTGTGCCTGCATCTGTCTATGATGATCCTCGTAATTTAGTGGAGTATTGCTGTTTTAGGTTCTTGTCCAGAGATAGTTCTGAAATTCATCCTTGCCTCAAGGTTTGTTAACTTGCTCTAACTTTGTTTTTGTTTAGTTAGGATCTTTTTGTAACAGAGAGGACAATCGACTTATGTACTGTAAATCAAGCAGTCTATGCGGATTAACTTTTTGGACTTTTTTATTTTGTGATGCAACTACTTTCTGTTTGGGCAAGCTTATAATTGTTTGCAAATAGTGTCCTTTGTTCAGGTTAGAGGGGATTCATTGTTACATGACCTTATTTGTAAGTACACATATTTTACCGGATGACTGAAGGTCCCCTTTTGAGTAGTCTTATGTTAAATAAAGGAAAAGTATGTCTGTGGAGTACTGCAAGGAATTTTTGCCTCTCTCTGTGACTAATTTATACTTTCTGTTCGGTAGCCATATGTACTATTTGGGTATGAAAAAGTTCATGGATCCTACTGTTAAAACTTCACTTTCACCTGGGTATTAATTATTCTAATTTAAGCTTTGTCTATATGTCAGAGACCCAATATGTACGCCGTGGCTTAAGAGACTTACTGTTTGGTAACACATAGTACAATAATTGAAAGATAATGGTCTTATGGCCTGCAGCTGTATTGCATTGGCGACGATATGTACAGTTGTACACACCCTCCATAGATCGTAAGTCGTAACTATAGTCAAAAGGTGGGGTAATTCTGCTTGATTCATATTTCCAAAAATGAAGGTTTAACAATTGAGATACCCATAAAAGTGGAAGGGTAATTGAGGATGAACTTTAGAATCTTATGTGCTTCACCTAAATGAAAGGTTACTTAACTGGCAGGATAACGGCGGGAGATGGACCTCATCTAAAAGACTCCTTATTGTCATGTCGTTTGGGAGATGAAATTTATTTTAAGTGGATTGACTATTGAGTTTAACGGTTTGCCAGATGATGATTAGGTTAGTGGGAGTAACGTATAAACTTAAAAAAAATTATGAAGTAAAAGTGTAATGGGATGAAGCTGGCAAAATTGCTAGGCATGCATCATATGTATTTGAAAACAAAACTGAAGAAGCACTTTTGCCTTTTTATATGCTCAAAGCAAGCATTAGAAAGCCTTGGGCAAAGAATTAAGATCTCTAAGTACTTTCTGTAATAGTTTTACCTCTTGCTCACAAAGAGCAGATTACTGTGCACTTACAGATGTTTGCACAAAAGGTGAATTTATTTCTGATTAAGAAGAGTTTGCGATGATCAGCCGTTGAACTTAATGGCTTGCGTATGAATTACTATGATAGCATTTTAAGTCAGTAGGCTGATCCCTTGTTTGCTGATTAGAGTTTTCGTCTGACCCACTACCTTGGACTCTATAGGGTCTCCCTTCTTGGGGCATGAGAACACTTTAGTTAACTAGAATGAAGGGGCCGTTTGACTATTACTGTTTTTAGTTGTGGGCCCTAATCTCCAGGGCACCTTGTCATATGCTCTCAGCAGGCTTACTATAAAATGGTGGGGAAAAAAAAGTCTTGAGCACTTTTTTCCCTTCTTATTTTTCTTTTATTTCTTCTACCTTATTTTTCTCTTCTATGTTGGTCTAGAGGTTGGCTGAAGGGACAACATATTTTGCTAGTTTTGGGAATTATGGACTTATATTTCATCTATAGTTTTATGTTCTATTTACAGGACTTTGCATTCCAGAGGCTGATTTTCATAACCATGCTGGGATGGGAGCATCCTTATAGCAATGTAAAGGATTCGCGGGCTAATGCTTCGGCAAAAACTTATTTTCAGGTAAGCTGTTTGGAGCATTGCGCTTCTAGTATCTGACGTTTATGTTATTGTGTTTCCTTCCTAATATCCGATCTCAATGTTTGTCATCGACTGTTACCAGTGTAGAACATAGAAAAAGTTTGTTGAAGAACTCCATAAGGAAAGTAATTCAAGGCATTCACTGTAAAGAATGAAGAATACTACTCCGACCATGGGATTCTCCATTTAGGAAATAAAGAGACAAACAGGAGTGTATATGGACAAGGGACTTGTGGTTCTATATGAGAATCCACAGAAGATTATCTTCTATAAATAACAAGTTCTATGTCATAGAGTCGGCAGCAGTGACTTACTCTTCATGGATTCCTTCTTTTTTCTTAGTAAATTTTGTTTCCTGATGTAATTACTGCCAATTGAATGCCTTTGGCTTCTCTATTGAAACACCGATCTGATCGATGTGGTGTGCAACACGATCTCTGTATTGTATCCTCCCAGCCTGACCTGATTTTCCTGACCATTTAAAGTAAAAAGTGTCCTTGAAATACGACAGACAAGGACAACAAGATATTTAAGCAAAAAAAAACCCCCCAACATCCCCGCTACCCAAAGAATCGGGGAAGAAGAAATCTTTTTTTTTTGGATTGTGTTAATTGATTTTGCCAATAAACGGAAAACTAAATTAGCAACGAAGCTCTCTGTAGAAAGCCCTTATTGCTGTCATTTGTAAAAAGATGTCTATTGACCAAGCCGCTTTATCCTTTTATGCGTTTTTTGTTAAGCGGGAGATAAATATGCTAAATAATGTCCAGGCCAGACTTGCTACCCAAATTCATGTTTTTCTTCTCTCACTATCTGTTTGCAAAGGAGAAGATGTATCATTGTTTTGGAAAAATTGCTTATGCTTTCAGATAGTATCATATTTGTCACTACAGACTTTCCATAATAGTGCTCATTTTTCTATTTACCTTACTGTCGCTTCTGTTTTGATCTGACTTTATATAAGACGCTCTCAAGTAACAGTTAGAAAATGATTGTCTCTTGACCTAGTAGAGGCGGCTTGTCAGAGAGAAGGCTTTTGTTCGTATAGCTCCAGCTATTTCTGGTCTTGCTGATTGGTCGACAGTACATAACGTTTTCAAGGCCCTTGCTGGTGATGAACAAGGCATCTCCTTTAGTGTGTGGTCCACGTACATAGATGAACTTCTAAAGTAAGCTTGATGTTACCTTTTACTCTTCTGTAGTTGAATTTTTCAACCCAAAAAAAAAAAAAGTTTTGAGGTTATTATGTGCTATAACACCTTAAATTTGCTAAGTTCTTGGGCACTGTAACTCTTAATGTTGTTGAATTCCATGGAAACAATAGTTCTTAACCAATCTCTGGTTGCATACTATGGAGCTAGCTTTTACTTGTGACATTTCTAATTGGTTTTTGCCTTTGTTTTGTTTAGAGTGCATGAGGGGCGAAAATCATATCAGTTTGTGGGCAGTTCTCAGCTTTACAATGAGAGAATCCTGTGCCTTGGTTCTAGCAGGAAACGACCTGTTTTAAAGTGGGAAAATAACATGGCGTGGCCAGGGAAACTTACTTTGACTGACAAGGCAATCTACTTTGAGGTACCGTTTTCGGGCAGGTTTCTTGATTATAAGTCTTTAAACCAAACAAAATATAGTGCTTTTTATATTTTAATGAGTACATTATACATGATTTTCATTTTATTCAGGTGTATATATTTTTTTCATGGTCTATCTCAAGGAAAGCAACAAAAATGACAAATCTTTAACCTTTTTGTAAGATGTTTCTTGAGCTGTAATAACGACCAGTTGGAAACCTGGTGAAAACGTAGGCTGCCAATAGTATGTCTGTTTAAAATTGCAGAACACTGCTTTCTTGTCCGACTTAGGTTGGTCTCTGTTTTTTTTGTTCTGCAGGTTTTGTTAAGATAAGTTTTAAGGCATTGACGCTGCCTCATTTCCTCCTTAGAAAAAGTTTTCCTTCATACTTTTACCATACATCTACGAATTCCAGATCGCAGATCATCTTAAATGATATTTACTGATTTCAAAGTCAAAAGATGGAAGGGACAAAAGGAGGTAGGGTGACCCAATTCAAAATTGTTGTGAGATATGACTGCGCCTCCACAGGAGAATATGAATGTGCTGTTGTGATTGGGGATCAAGAGAACATAAAAATTTTGTGTCATTAGGGCTATCTCAAGCTATACATTGTGAGATATGCTAAAGATAGAAGAAATTTGGTTCTTGTTTTAGGCAGATGGCAAGTGACTTACTCTTCTGCACCCTGTTACAGGCAATAGGGCTGGGGGAGCAAAAAGGTGCAATTAGGCTGGATCTCACAAGACATGGTTCACGGGTTGAGAAAGCCAGGGTTGGGCCTCTGGGATCTAATCTATTTGACTCAGCTGTCTCCGTTACATCTGGTCCGGAGTGAGTAAGCTTCTTGAAGCCCAAGCTGTTTTGGCCCCCCTTTCTACCAATGATTTCTCTCCATCTGTACTATCAGCACTTATAAACATGGCTTTTGTCAATTTTTTCTTTTATGCCATACGTGTTTCATAAACTGATAGCTTTTTGAGTGAGGGATTCCTAGTCTACTCTTATCCATTGCAGTATCTTGCGGCAAATAACGCGCCACATGGGGCCTCATCCTGAATAGCCTTAGTGAGCTCATGCATAACTAGAAAAAGAGTAAGGCTCCAATCAGTCAAAACTCTCGTTAATGAGGATTGAGGCATAAGGAGGCTTTCTAAGATTGAGTAAACCCTTATGGATGCCTTATCCAAACTTTCTTGTTTGAGAAGAAACATTTCTCTGTCTCAACCCATGAATTCTTCAGAGCCGGCTGGTATACTGGACGTACAGGGACTGTCAAAGAAATGCCTCAACGCGCCACAACTACTCTATTGTGATTGCAGATTTAATGGTTTTACCATGACTAGGTCTCTATTTTCTCCTCTTCGTCAAACATATGCCTAAACACCACTGTACGCCTGAGGATGCACGACTTTTGGTTGTGAGTTTCCTTCTATGCAAGGCAAAGAAGAGTTCAACTCTGGGCGTTGGAAGCATAAATTGAGTTACTTTTAACGCTTTGTTGTTGCTATTATATTTGGAAGGAAACGAATGAATTGCCTTTTGTAACAACCTTGAATCCGTCTTAGAGCATCTGAACCAAGACCCTTACTGTTGTAATTTTTTACCCTCCATTCCAGCTAACTTGATTGTGAATGTTTGTCTTGGACCTTAGGAATTAAAGCCTTTTTCCCCCCAAACCATGCTGAATTGCATGTTTGCTTAGAGATACGAAAGTGACACATTGAATGTCCTCCTCTAGCATATGACGTAAAAGCTAATAATACTTGTGCAATGAGATTAGTTATTCTTCAAGTAAACTTAGTTCTGCACATTTATGTTGGAATGGAATTGTTGGCATGCTTTATGGATGTTTAGATACATGTTACTTGTTAGCTCATAAGTCACGATGTACAACATGCTCATGTTCCTTGGTCTTCTATTAGTATGTTAGTTGAATTCTTCCAAGTTGGGCATGCATATGTTTCTAACTTGTGCCCTGTATTAGGTCACAGACATGGGTACTTGAATTCGTTGACTTGGGAGGTGATATGAGACGTGATGTGTGGCATGCGTTCCTTAGTGAGGTTATTTCCTTGCACAAGTTCATACAAGAGTTTGGACCCAAGGATGGTGATCAGTCTATAAATCATGTTTATGGCGCTCAGAAAGGAAAGACAAGGGCTACAACTAATGCTATAAATGGTATTGCAAGGCTTCAGGCCCTCCAATTTATGCGGAAGCTCTTGGATGAACCCACTAAACTTGTTCAGTTCTCATATTTGCAAAATGCACCCTGTGGTGATGTTGTTTGCCAAACTCTAGCTATAAAATGTTGGGGTGGACCGTTGGTGACAAAATTTACGGAAGGAGGGTATCAATCAGGTCAGAGAGTTGGGTCGTCTGATGACGTATCAGAAAGTAATAATCATGTGTTTGACATAGATGGAAGTGTTTATCTTCGGAACTGGATGACATCTCCATCCTGGGTATCAAGTGCTTCAGTTGCTTTTTGGAAGACCTCTTCAATGAGACAGGGGGTAGTATTGAGTAGGCATCTTGTCGTTGCTGATATGACCTTGGTAGAAAAGGCAGCAGCTATATGTAGAGATAAGTACCAGGTTGTTGAAAAAACAAAGGCCACAATTGATGCTGCAATGCTTGAAGGGATACCCAGTAATATTGATCTATTCAAGGTTGGACTTCATCTGGTTCTTTTTTGTTTATCCGTTGACTATGTGGTGTGAGGCGTCACACCACCGATCAAATGTTACTTCTCTTCTTATAGTTGAATCCAAAGAAACTTGTGGTTGGGTATAAACATGTGTTCTTTGATATATAAATGCAAAACAAAATGTCAAAATCTTCAGTGTTTATGAAGTATGGACTGGAATGACTTAGCACATTGCTTACCTTACATGTCAATTTCATGTTTTTCTAGCCTAAACGGCAGGCACAGTGGAAAAAGAATTATATTCGCATGTAAATATGTTGTTACTGCTCTAAAAGCTTAAGCTAATAGGAGGATGTTACCAAAAAGTCCCATATGTGAGGACATATTGGAGTACTTGGGCACAAATGTCTTCGAGAAATTTACTAGAGTTTCACACATTAGTCTCCAACATTAATGTTTTCTTTTGCGGAGCCTTGTGCAAATATTAATAATGTGTAGAACAAGTGCTAGGAAATGACACGGATCTTTAATTTCTGTTTAAAAAAGTGCCAAGTGTGTAACTTTAATCTTTCACTTCCCTGTACAGCATGTCAGCAACCTACAAAGAGAGTAGAAAAGTACATCACAGCTGTATCTAAAACTAAACGTGATTAATTTAACATATATGTTTGGGGCTAAGCTAATTCTTGTTCAGTTTTTTAATTAGATTTAGGAGCGATGAATTTTATGTTGGACTGATCTAGAAACATATGATCAATGTTTGAGTTATCTATCATGTTGATAGGTTGGAGTAGGAATCAGTATAGAAAAGTAGTTGCAACTTCGTCTCACCGTGTTGAAAATATGTAAACCTAGAGGCCTTGCATTGTTTCAGACATTAGATCTAGTGAAACAGAACCGCATCTAGATCTAGCGTATGTCTGTGTTGTTCCTGTTAATACCTTCTTAATATTAACGTAGCTATTCTTCAGGAGCTTGTGCTACCTCTGACTGTAATTGCCAAAATTTTTGAAAAACTAAGGCACTGGGAGGAGCCGCACTTGACTGCGTCATTTCTTGCGTTTGGGTACACAATCATTTTCAGGTAAAAATCTTTGCAAGTGCTGCTTTTAGATGAAGTTTCATGCCATTGCTTCTGACTTTACACCTCTAGTAAAGTCCATTCAGAGGTTGCTGGACTGCTATATGACTATCGATGTTTAAACATATTCCTAGCTACTGTCGAGATTGTTATTTCCATTGTTGACTAGATATCTTTTAAATTCAACAAGATTTACTGTGCTTTTAGCAACTATGTTGTGTTGACCGTTCTAGAGGGTTAGCCTTTGGCTCAATGGTAGACTGATCCAGTTTTACCTGAAGCTCATGTGTTCAAAATGTGGAAACAGCCTCTTTGCAATAGCAGGTCCTGCTTGGCAGGAACCTCATGCCCTAAGCTGGCACTTTGGAGTTACAAAAAATGTCTGTCCCCATCATTGTTCCTATGCTTCCTTTTGGAGTGTAAGTTATGGAGATTAATGCAGTACTGGAAACCTTTTTATGATAACACAGGTAGAAGAGAGGAGAGTATAGAAAATGAAGAGAAGAAACTCGTCTGTGCCCTTAATCATGCAAAAGATTAAAAGTTGTTTTCAGAGTAATTATTCCCATCTGCCATTGATCCTTGAGGCAGAGAGAAGAATCATCTTCTAGCTGATTGTCAATCACTTCTGAATGAGGAAGTTTGTTTTGTTGAAAGATTTGTTTTTTAACCTTAGAACTTTGGATTACCTTTTCGTCCTACTATTTGTACAAAATTTTAAGTTTTTAGGGTCTGGAGAAAAAAAAGAAATAGCTAGTTTAGACAATAGAAGTGACTAGAAAGATACTTGAGGCACAGATGCATCAAAGGCACAACTAGACTCAGAGCATAATGGAAGCTAGGCGTGCCTGATATGAGACATACATAAACAGAGTTTCAAAGCTCAGCAACTGCCAGCATGGGCGAAGTTCATCAACAAAATCAGATTCAACGAAAGAAGAATCATTGAGACATCTCTAATAACAATGATCAGCATCAAAAAATACTTACAACCAGGGTTTAGGACTTCTGGTTAAGCAAGTTGGAAAAGAATTAGGAGTATGTCATATGTCAAAGACTTGCCAGATCTTTGGGTTTGCAAGATTTGCGTAGTTTAATCTATATGATGTGATGGAGCTTTAGCTCTAGTGGCAGTGATTGATCGATTATTCTGATGTGACTTTTGCTGAAATTATGGATTTGAAGTTTATGCATGTGGACCAGGTCCAGCAATAACATTATGTTTTGAATCACTTGGTATCTGTTTTCTTCAGAAACTTGCTGCCCTATGTGTTCCCCTCGGCTTTGATGATATTGGCAGTTGGCATGTTGTTATTGAAGGGGCTCAAAGAGCAGGGTCGTCTTGGGAGATACTTTGGACAAGTTACTATACATGACCAGCCACCTTCAAACACTATACAAAAGATCATAGCTGTAAAAGAGGCGATGCGAGATGTGGAAAAGTATCTTCAGGATTTAAATGTCACACTTCTGAAAGTACGCACAATTATTCTTGCAGGCCAACCGCAGGTATTGTGCTCATGAAAGTACTTGTGCTTCATTTTTTATGATGAATCAGGCATATACAAAGTTGTACATTAATTAAGTGGTAATAAGATGGGGACGCAATTGGTTTATCTCTGGGCAGAGAAATGGCTTTCCGGGACAGAAGGATGGAAAATGGGGTAGGAATGGGTAGGGGTAATGGCTGGCTGATGCACAGCTAGCGCGCTAAAAAGCCCTTTTTCCCGACTCATCAAGGACCGTTAATGTTGCTATGTGGACAGTCTAGATTTCTTTCCTTAAAAATACATTGCCCAACCGCTACACAGAGTAGCAGTTGGTAAATCGTGACTGGAATGCCCTTTACTTTTGTTCTTTTTTCACATTTGAAACTTTTTGTCACACCTTCAATTTTCTTGTATCAGCCTCATCTCCATCCAATGCTCAGTTACCAATCCAACAACCATAACATCTCTCTTCAAAGTTAAATCATCAATCCTACACCCATAACTGAGTTAGGAAAAGGGTATGAGTTGCACTTGGAAATTGATATAAAACATGAAGTAAAAGAGGTATTGAAACTGGAATCTATCAAAGATGGAGCTGATTGAGTAATTAAAACCTAAAACTAAATTTGAATTAAAGAAGAAAATGCAGATCCCAAAAAGAGGAGATAGATCTGGTGATGGTGTTATTGATGACGGCGGTTGCAGCATTTGGCGAGGTGGTTAATGGCGGAGTTATGGATGGTGGACGGTGGTAGGGTTCTCGAGGTTGAAAGCCGTGGCATTGAGATGCCGGATGGAGGCTATGTGGACAGCGGCAACATCTGAAAGTGGTGATAGCATTGAGATGCCGGACTGTGGGCTGCCACCATGATGGTTTCAAGACAGCAAGAATAATGGTGCTAAACTTGACCGTCGTTGTGCCATGGACAAGAAAGAGCACGTTCCACGCCAGATCTATTGTAATCCGGAAAAACCAAACTATTTGAAGGGTGGTTGTGGGAGTTGCCTAGGCAGCTGGTCGGTTCTGGGTAGGTGAATGAGAGAGAGAACACACAAAGGGTATTTTGGGATTGGAAGCCAACGCTACATCAGTAGCGGTTGGACGCTGTCTTTTGAAAAAAGATGAGTTTTAGACCGTCCACTTGGCGATGTAAACGGCTCTAGATGAGTTGGAAAAAGGGGCTTTTCCCATCGCTAGCTGTGGCAGCCCTTAATAAGATCACATTGGAAATCACTCACAGCCCTGCCTCTTTCACATATTTAAGGTCGAAAAGCATTGTTTATTTGTCTCCAAGCAATGTCTTCCATAATCAATTTGTAAGGGATGTTCTGTCTTTTGTCACATAGATGTAGAAAGACAAAATCTGAATGATGTGACATATCAACAGCCCTTGTAAGTAGATAACTCATAGATGATGTGCGTGGAGGAAGTTCCATCACATTGTAAGGACGGATATACCCATTTTTGTCCCAACATTCACTCAGGTTTTCCACTGTAATTTGTCTCTTCAGTATTTAGCTTATTTATCACAAAACACACACTCCCACACATAAACAGATGTATGTTTGACTTTATTAGCGAAAACATGCTACAGATTTACTCACACTTATATGGCAAGAGCTTTGACACTTCCAAGTTGTGAAGCAACCATCTGTTTTGAAGCTTAAGCTGTCTCACAGAATAGGCGAATATGACAGATCAAGGGCATTTTGTAGGATACATCTATGCAAGTGACTTGCATTTCAGAAAACTATCTTGTGATGAGTAGACCTATAATTTTATGGCTTTATTTGTAAAAGTTGTAACTTATATCTTAATAGTACTTTGTAAACAAAGGCGGATTATCCATGATGGTACATCTCTGAGACGAGCATATTCCCATTAAGAGAAGCATACAATGTCTCTGCTTTTATGAATCATCTTTAATGGCTTATGTACCAGAGAGCTTAAGCAAATATTTGAATTTTTTTACTTGTCATTTGCATTTGGATTTTGATTTTTGTTATGGGAATGAAGCACTTATGTCAGAGTTGGGTGTTTCATAAAAATTTCAGATGACGACTGAGGTTGCTCTGGTGCTGTTATTATGTTCTACCATGCTCCTAATCATCCCTTTCAAATACATTCTGTCTTTTCTTATCTTTGATCTCTTCACAAGGGAGCTCAAGTTCCGGAGGCAAATGGTTATGAGGTTCATGAGTTTTATAAAGGAGCGTTGGGACACTGTACCTGCAGCCCCTGTCGCTGTATTGCCATTCGAGGGTGATGTGGTTGATTCAGGGAGTCAAAGTAGGGAAATAGCTGATACATCGAAATCAGAATGACTGGAAGCAGTATTAGTCTAGGCAAACTTTGACATATACATCTACACAAGGTTCTTTTATTAGATCATAGGAAAAATTAGAAGTGACCGACTCTTTTAATGTGTATAGATGTAGATTCGAACTTCTTCATTAATTGGTTTGCTTGTTCTTTGAGATTCTTGTGCTTGCAAGGTATTATGTAGGACTATTCAGAATCAGATTGCATGCTTTGCGCAAAATCTTCGGCTATCTGGGTCCACGTCTTTGCTTAACAAAGCAATTTGGACGAAGTTCAGTGCCTAGTAATTTTCATGACCAACGAGAATAAATGATGGTTCAATATTTCAACATGTTCCAATACATAGTTATAATGGTGCATAGAAAGCAGGAACAGGTTACAGCATGAAATTGACGACTACTTTGGTTGCTGGCTGAATTCGTGAGCAAGGAGCCTCGTATAATGGATTCTCCCAGGTGAAACCTTCCATATTTCTAGTAGTTCTATGTTTTTCCTTCTTCTTCTGTATTAGTTTGGCTTTTTTTGTGTTGGGGGGGTGGGTGTTTTTTTTTTTTTTTGGGGGGGGGGGGGGGGGGGGGGGGGGGGTTGTGCATTTTGGTGTCTGGCTTCTAATTTTGTCAGTGATGAAACCATCCTCTCTTCTGTTGCTGCCAAATCATACATATAACTAGTTAATGATAAAATTAGCATTTTGTTGGTTTTGTGGCATTTAAACCAAACAATTTGCTGTGTTTGAAAGAATTGGAAGGGCTACTTGGTGCTCTTGTACTATTAAAATGTTTAAAATGGACATACCTGTGCTACATGCTAACACTATGAAAAGGATATCTATTCATTTAAGCATGGGATTTACAGATGAATAGAATAAGTTACAAAAGCTTTTATCACTGGACATTGACCGAAAGAAATCTTCAGACATCATAAAAAAATTTGCTGTACAAAATTGATTATATAGTAGAACTATCGAGCTAATCAAAGTTGGCAAAGCAAGCATGGCGATTAACCATACATGAGGCTGTGCCTTCAAGCCATTAGATGAACAGACAAGCTTCTGATCGTGATACGAGCACTCCGTTCGATTCCTGGAGTCACATTATAAGATAACACTTCAGCTGAAATGAGCAAGAGTGGAGTGAACAAAGGGCATAGCTGCAATGGAACTTCACAAAAGTTACCTTGATCCACAGAATGTGACTACATAGTCGGAGGTAGAGCAGGTTAAAATGCTTGTAGGGTCGTCGTAGGCATAGCTATACGCTGTAGGACATGAGGCCTTAAACGTGCTCGAATAGTTTGTAGGCACGCAGGTGACTGGATTCGAGTACATCCCTCGACAGCAATACTCGTCGGTGTTGAACACGTTGCAAGCACTCCGGCAGGCGATGGTCTTCCCGTCGGATTTAGCGGCGAGCTCCGACGGGCAAGTAGACCTCAAGTCCTGGTCACAACCGGCAACACTACAATTTCCCTTGCCATTTATGGGCGTGACAACTACCGGCAGATTGAACCCGTCGACTAGGCTAACGTCGTAAAAGTCAAGTTGTCCGAGGGAAAATTCGGCAATTGAAGCTGGTGGAGCCCCCAGGCCGGTGCACTTGATTGAGCCACCACAGCCACCTGTTTGGCATGTGCCATTCCCATTGTTGTTAAAAGTTACAACCCGTTCGACCCCATATCCGGCCACCCCACCCTGGCGGGGCGGCAAAGACAGCAGATTGGCCTGGTTTTAGTGTGAAACCACCTCCACTGAAGTTGCTGTTAGGTGTTATACCAGGCCATATAGTCTCTTTGCAATCGTTTATAATGGTGAAATTCGTACATACGCACAATCTCATTCCTGAAACACGAAATCAATAGTAGGCTGAAGCACATTTTAGTGAAAATGAAATTAAAAAACATAAACAGAAAAGGACTAGACAGTCATAATTGTGCAGTGTTGTTAGCAAGAAAGTACAGAGTACTATTAGAGAACGTTGGGAATGTTGGCTAATGCTGAACTTTAATTGTCATATGAGTTTGGTTATAGTCCTCTGTAATAGAATGTTTGACACCCTGATTAGTCGCTAAAGGTTCATTCATACTTGCCTGCCATGCACGTTTTAGCGACACAAGTAGGTGGGAAGAAGCATTAGAGGGTTTAAAGAATAGACGTTCCCTTGTTTATCTTCGTTCTTCGTACTTCCTTAAATCCAAACTAGAATGACAAGACAGTTCTTACCTGATGCAATGAAAACCAATAGAAATACAAGTGTTGTGAGTGCATTAAGATGGGAAGCCATTTCCTCACTGTACTAGTCTGGTTTTGATCACTGATTGTGCTTCGTGAGGAAATTTATGTGAAGAGAATGTAAGGAATACGTGTTGACAGAGTGTGTGCCGGCCAAAAGGGCTCCCTTCCTTCTATTGCCAAATGATTCCTTGCCTCCATTTTCTCTCTTGATACATTCTATGTTAATCTTCTCTTTTCCTCTACAGTTAGCACCCCATTTTGTATTGTGCAACAACAATAAAAAACTTGCCAACTTTACTTCAAGAACAAGATAAACCCCTGCCAAGGAAAACCCTCAATCCCTGTCCTAAAGATCTCACTTCAATCTAAGTGAAGGCCCTTCGGTCAATTGTTG